>JARHVA010002671.1:2080000-2142500 GCA_037957365.1 Torreya grandis
ATATATATACATATACATATATATATACATATATATACATACATACATACATATATATATATATATATATATATATATATATATATATATATATATATATATATATATATATAAACTATGGGAAAACCAATAAATAGGATTGGTTTTCAATTTATAGTTAGACCTAAGTATAATTTTCACTATTTACTCAGTACCAACAACTCAAGATTTGGTTAACATATGTATAACCAATAGATTCATAGATATTAATTATTAATAACAAGTATTAAAACATGTTAAACATAGGAATAATCAAAATATATACATTTAGTGTACCAAATATATGAGTGAATCTCCATAATATTATTTATCATAATAATAAGCAAACAAGTGAAAATTATACCAACTAGGTATAATATATTTTAGGTTACATATGCTATTTTCTATAAGAAGACACAATAAAGTAATTTTCACTAGATTTCATAAGATATGTTAAACATATAAATCACAAAAATGCATACATTTAGTCCATCAAAAGTATGAATGAATCTTATTAATATAATTTATAATAGACATAATTGTTGGTGTCCTAGATTTCACCCTAGCTAAGAATGGGATTGTTCAGGTCCTCTTGCTTAAATATAGTCTAACATGAGAATGATCCTAGGCTATGGGTCACCTAATTTTGGGTCAAACTTCTAGAGAAGGCTAGCTTCATTATGGATCTATCACCTAAAATAAACTTTGATTGGGAAAAGGGATAGAGAAATGGGTAAAAATGCATGAAAACATGTAAAAGAGGTGATGCACCAGTAATTTGATCATTCATTCACTCTTTTTGAACTTATTAAATCAATAATGAGACAATAAAAAGACTAGATATACAACTCTTAATGTTTATTATGCATCAATATTTCATACAGAGGTTCACCAAGTGATCAAAACCTAAGGGAAGTGATGGAAAGGCCTGATTAAAGGCATTTACCCAGTTAATGTATCCACTTTATAGCTTTAATCAATTGATATTAAACACTAAACATGACCTACACAACAAGATAAACTACTATCTAAGTGAGATTGAGACTTGATAAGGGAGAAGATTCTACAACATATGCAAATCAATTTGACATAAACACACTAGACTAATGTGATGAAATCTAAAAATAGTTCTTTATTAATTTCAATAGGTTACAAAGATAAATCATAGAAAAGCATAGTCATACCCAAAAGAGTTATTCACATGTATTTAATACTTAGGAGCTTGTATAAATATAAAAAGAAAAGAGAGAGAAAGAGTTGTGTAAGTAGAAGGCATTGAATGAGGTCCAACTACTCCTAGTTGATTAGCGTTAATCTAAGGATGCTAAGTAATAATCTTATTAAGAAAAAATAAACTTTAAAATCTCTATAAAATAATTAAATTCTCCATGATCTTTATTTAACCACTAGGTCTCCTTATTGGGACTCTACACCATTTTTTACTTGATCTTCTTATGAAGATAAAATCCTCATATCTTGAAATTGATAGAGCCATGCTTGATCTACATTAGGTAGCTGAAAGTACCTATTTTGCCTTTACTTTGGAACCTGAACTTAGGTCTAACTATAAATTGAAAACCAATCCTATTTATTGGTTTTCCCATAGTTTATATATATATATATATATATGTATGTATATATATGTATATATATATATATATGTATATATATATATATATGTATATATATATATGTATATATATATGTATATATATATATATCTACATATATACATATATATATATACATATATAAATATATACATATATATATATACATATATATACATATATATATATATACATATATATATATATACATATATATATATATATATATACATATACATATATATATACATATACATATATATACATACATACATACATACATATATATATATATATATATATATATATATATATATATATAAACTATGGGAAAACCAATAAATAGGATTGGTTTTCAATTTATAGTTAGACCTAAGTATAATTTTCACTATTTACTCAGTACCAACAACTCAAGATTTGGTTAACATATGTATAACCAATAGATTCATAGATATTAATTATTAATAACAAGTATTAAAACATGCTAAACATAGGAATAATCAAAATATATACATTTAGTCTACCAAATATATGAGTGAATCTCCATAATATTATTTATCATAATAATAAGCAAACAAGTGAAAATTATACCAACTAGGTATAATATATTTTAGGTTACATATGCTATTTTCTATAAGAAGACACAATAAAGTAATTTTCACTAGATTTCATAAGATATGTTAAACATAGAAATCACAAAAATTCATACATTTAGTCCATCAAAAGTATGAATGAATCTTATTAATATAATTTATAATAGACATAATTGTTGGTGTCCTAGATTTCACCCTAGCTAAGAATGGGATTGTTCAGGTCCTCTTGCTTAAATATAGTCTAACATGAGAATGATCCTAGGCTATGGGTCACCTAATTTTGGGTCAAACTTCTAGAGAAGGCTAGATTCATTATGGATCTATCACCTAAAATAAACTTTGATTGGGAAAAGGGATAGAGAAATGGGTAAAAATGCATGAAAACATGTAAAAGAGGTGATGCACCAGTAATTTGATCATTCATTCACTCTTTTTGAACTTATTAAATCAATAATGAGACAATAAAAAGACTAGATATACAACTCTTAATGTTTATTGTGCATCAATATTTCATACAGAGGTTCACCAAGTGATCAAAACCTAAGGGAAGTGATGGAAAGGCCTGATTAAAGGCATTTACCTAGTTAATGTATCCACTTTATAGCTTTAATAAATTGATATTAAACACTAAACATAACCTACACAACAAGATAAACTACTATCTAAGTGAGATTGAGACTTGATAAGGGAGAAGATTCTACAACATATGCAAATCAATTTGACATAAACACACTAGACTAATGTGATGAAATCTAAAAATAGTTCTTTATTAATTTCAATAGGTTACAAAGATAAATCATAGAAAAGCATAGTCATACCCAAAAGAGGTATTCACATGTATTTAATGCTTAGGAGCTTGTATAAATATAAAAAGAAAAGAAAGAGAAAGAGTTGTGTAAGTAGAAGGCATTGAATGAGGTCCAACTACTCCTAGTTGATTAGCGTTAATCTAAGGATGCTAAGTAATAATCTTATCAAGAAAAAATAAACTTTAAAAGCTCTATAAAATAATTAAATTCTCCATGATCTTTATTTAACCACTAGGTCTCCTTATTGGGACTCTACACCATTTTTTACTTGATCTTCTTATGAAGATAAAATCCTCATATCTTGAAATTGATAGAGCCATGCTTGATCTACCTTAGGTAGCTGAAAGTACCTATTTTGCCTTTACTTTGGAACCTGAACTTAGGTCTAACTATAAATTGAAAACCAATCCTATTTATTGGTTTTCCCATAGTTTATATATATATATATATATCTATGTATATATATGTATATATATATATATATATGTATATATATATATATTGTGTGTATATATATATATGTATATATATATATATATATATGTATATATATATGTATATATATATATATCTACATATATACATATATATATATATATATATATACATATATAAATATATACATATATATACATATACATATATATACATATACATATACATATACATATATATATATACATATATATACATATACATATATATATGTATATATATATATGTATGTATATATATATATATGTATATATATATGTATATATATATATATATATATATATATATATATATATATATATATATATATATATATATATATATATGTAAAGCCTGCTTGATGCCTGGTCTTTTTTAAACACTCAATCACCAACCTTTAGTCTACACTAGGCCTTTAAGGGACCTATTTTACCTCTATAGAGATTTAATGGTGATACCCTATCCTATAATGTCCATTATAGTTTATCCTAGGTCATGCTCAAACTTTGGTCCTATGTATTTACTTTGCCCCATCAAAACTTGCTTCTTCGATTCCCAATAAAAAAGCTCCTGGGTCAACTTCACTCATTGGCTATTGATATTGACTTGGCCTATTAAAATTTTGACCTTTTTCAAACTTTTATATCTTAATCGTACAAATGAATGTGTGACCTTGGATCTATCTCCATTTAAACTCAAATGGATAATTTATGAGGCCCAAAATTAACATCTTCATGCCTATATTTAATGTTTATGAGCCCATCATTGATGTCTATGAGCCCATTATAATTTAGACCCCAGTGATTTAATTATTGAAATTTATTTTTACATCTATGCACCTATCATTTATGTTCACAATCCCATCACAATTTAAACATCAAATGATTAATTTATGAGCTTTATTTTGACATCTACGTGTCTTCTATTTAACATTTACATGACCATCACACTACTTATTCAGCTTTAAAGGCTTTCATCTTGAGATTAAAAATTATGAAGGAACTAAATTTTTAGGATATGTTCATGGTGTATAGAATATTTATTCTATGTGATCCTTTAACCATGATATTCTTTCTAAGCAAACTTATAAAATGCATAACTCAACCAAATCATCTATTTCTGCATGACATCCTGATGATGATATGATCTCTCTAGATTTATTCCTAAAATATTGCTTGATTTTCTAAGGCTTAAATGAATTTTTGAGGCCTTAGAAAAATTTACCATGATTTTTAATGCTATGAATACCATGAGACTTTTTTGGATCCTTTATTTTCTCAGGACCTATTTCTCAAAATCAACAAGTTACACTCTAAGCTTTGTTAAAGTTCTTCTCTTTCCACCCTTGGACCACTCATTCCATCTAGAATATTTGTTCATCTGATTAAACCATTTATAGGTAAAATATCCTTATGTGGGCCAAATTTGGTCATCTTTGGTGACTTAGTATAGTAGCATGCTTGCTATGCACAAACACTAGACTATTTACATGACCTTTGGACTCATAAAAAATGACTACAATAAACCTCTATAACTAAAAAAGACAATAGATTACACCAAAATAGGGAAGATATATAAAAAAAGTAGATGTGTAAACAAATCACTTATTTGGGATAAAATAGAAGTAAACTAGTCTAACTAAGCAAGATAAAACATGATCCACCTAGATCAAAAGGGCAATTTCTAAACTCACTTATTCTAAGAGATGATACAAGTTGTAAAGTAGGGTGTTTATTAAACATAAAATTTGATGAGTGACTCTTATTCCTAAAAACTCTCTTAGCATCTCCTTAAATGAGTCATCAATAATAAACTAGTCACCAACAAAAACCAACTTATCTTGCACTTCAAGATCTTTTTCATACTGCTTGTCAAGTACAACCTTGTCTAGTGATATCTCATATATAAATTATCCTCGAGTGACCTCATATTTATTATTAGCTATTATGATTTCATAAAGCTCTTTAAGGAGCTTTGAATAATTAACCCAATCTACATCATGTTCTTGAATAGGTGACTCTTAGTCAAACTTATCAATAACTTGCTCTCCAATGGGCAACATTTCCTTACAAAGATCTTCAATATCTTGCCAAGATTCAAAGTATAAATAAAAATAATCTTTGTGTTCTTCAATTTGATCAACATGGATAAGATCAGTTTGAAAGGTATCTTCATCATTCTCAACTGAAGGCATCTCAAATTCAGTCATGAATTCAACTAGTAACAATTCTTCATGGAGTTCTTCCATAACAAGACCAACCTTCTCCTGTATAATTGAGATAACTTCTTTAGGATTAGATACAACCTAATTTGCAACTTTTACCTCAAGTGAATTATCAATTAAGATCTCTTCATCATACACAATTGAAGCATCTTCTTCACATTCTCTAAGAACTTGACTTGTAACTGTAACCTCTTTCTCTATCTCTCATTAAATAGGTTCCTCCTAAAGAAGGGAGATTATGGGAGGGTGATGAAATTATTTTGTTTGAGAGGGAATAGAAAGCATGGAAGGTTGATCATGATCAAATTTTTGGATATTGAGGATAATGGAATCATTTATGGAGTTTTGGAGAGGAGAGAAAGAGAAAATTTTAAGGACCCCTACATTCTACTCCTTCCACTTGGCCATCAACTCATCAAAGTTTAAAATCTCCTTGTTCTCATAGACAACTTGAACTTAAGGGATGAGTGTTGAAGAAAGGGGACTATAATAAAGTTTAGTCTCCTACATAAGCATATGGATAGCTTCTTGAATAGGCTATTGAATCCAACTAGGAATCTACATTATCTCACATTGGGCATGGTTAAGAACTTCATGAGAATAAAGAGCACAAAAAGACTAGTAAGGAATACAAGAGGGTTATTTAGACAACTAATCCAACTCAATTTGGTACCTCTAAAAATCCTTCATATTCTTGAATACAAAGGTAAATAACTCATGCCTCTCCTCTAGATCATGAGACACATTTAGAAATAGACCATTCACTTCCTCATACTAGGAATCTGAACATACTTTTCTTGCATAGTCTAGTATTTTGAGCTTTATCTCATCCATTATTTCTTGGAGACAAGGCTTCTCATGTACAACATCATAGCCATATGGGAAAGGTGAAATATAGTCATGAAACTAATATGGTTCATAAAGAAGGTAAGTGTCATACTGTTGGTAATAAAGATCATGGGAAACTTGATAAGGCTCACCATAGCTTTGATAAAACTCCTGGTAACACTAATTAGGCTCATAATAAGGCTCATATGGATCATGAAAAGGCTGGTATGATCCTTGATAAAGTTGATAAGGAGGTATTACATATGGATTTTCTTGATACATAGCCATGAAAACAACATCAAGATATTGTAATTAAAAGTGACTTACTTGGAAATTATGCTTGGATTATTAGAAGCAATTGCTTGAGCTTGGAATTACCAAATTATTCATACAAAAAACTACTACAACCAAAATTCCACCAAGACCAGATCTAATGGGTCCCACCAAGTATGCCAAAACTAATAGTGTCCTAGATTGCACCTTAGCTAAGAAGGGGATTGTTTAGGTCCTCTTACTCAAATTTAATCCAACATGGGAATGAACCTAGGCTGTGGGTCACCTAATATAGGGTTAGACCTCTTGAGAAGGCTAAATTCCTTCTGGATCTATCACCTAGAATAAACTCTGTTGGGAAAAGGGATAGATAAATGGGTAAAAATACATGACAACATGTAAAAGAGGTGATGCACCAGTAACTTGATCATTCATACACTCTTTTTGAACTTCTAAAAACACTAATGAAACAAGAAAAAGACTATATCTATAACTCCAATTGTTTTTTATGCATCAATATTTCATGCAAAAGTTTACCAAGTGATCAAAACCTGAGGGAAGTGATGGAAATGACTAATTAAAGGCACTTAACTAGTCAATGTATCTACTACTAGCTTTAATTAAGTGACATTAAACACTAAACATGACCTACATAACAAGATAAACTACTAGTTACTAGAGATTATGACTTGAAAAGGGAGAATCTTCTACCACATATGCAAATCAATCTAACATAAACACACTAGACTAATATAATTAAATATGAAAACAATCCTTTATTCATTTTAAAAGGTTACAAAGATCAATCTTGGTAGAGTCTAGTCATACCCAAAAGAGGGATTCACACATGTTCAAGGCTTAGGAGCCTATATTTATAGAAAAAAGGAGAGAGGGAGTTGTGTAAGCATAAAACATTGAATGAGGTCTAAATACTCTTGATGGATTAACATTAATTTGAAGATGTTGAGTCGTGATCTTATTAAGAAGGAACAAACTTTAAAAGCTCTGTAAAAGAATTAAATGCTCCATGCTCTTTATCTAACCAATAGGTCTCCTTCTTGGGACTCTATGCCACTTTATATTTGATCTACTTATGAGGACAAAATTATCATATTTGTAAATTAATAGAGCCATGCTTGATCTATCTTAGGTAGTTTCAAGTGTGAACATAGGATTACAATAAGTGGAGATTAGTATAGTGTTAGTGCATGAAATGAAAATCCAAATATAACACACTAATAGCTAACACCTTAAGCCTATCTTAAGGGTGGATCATAATGAATAAAAATAAATGAAAAACACAACTAGAATGAAAAATACAAAGGATCTTTCACCTCCCTTGGATGCTCCAAATATATTGTTGAAGTGGCTTGCTTGACTTGTGCTCAATGAGTCTTCATCAAAGGAGGCTTGGCTATCTCCTCTTCTCCTTAGCACCAATGACTTTGTGATGGATTTGACTTGGATCAAAAATTGGGCATGATAAAACTACATTAATGGATTGAGAGATATTTTTATCATTATAGCTTTACACTATCCAAGTTTAAAATTTAATAGGCAAGGCCTCTTATTTATAGATTTTTTGAGAATGATCAAAATGAACCTAAACGATCCATCTCAAGATGAAGATAGGTGGATAAGAATCCATTAAATTTTGGAGGCCAAATTCAATAAATTCCCTCATAAATATTGAGAATAGAGAGGCATTAAAGAGGTATGATAGGCATTAATGAGGCATGGGAGGGTTTAATCAAATATTTTATATATTTATGGCCTAGAGATGCCTTCCCAACAAATGATGTCACTTGATGATGCAAAAACTCATAATCAATTTCAAAAAATAAATATTCAACAATTTCCATGGAAAATTAACTTAAGTTCTTGATTTAAATTAATTAGCCTTAAAAACATGAGTTATCAATTTTGGTGCAAATCTTGGCAATTGGTGCATAAATTACTCAATTTGGTAAGAATGTCATATTATTGGCTTGAAATTTGACTATATTGAAATTAGGATGTGATGTTAGATGCGTTGGATCCCTTATATAATTTAGGATGCTTTTAACATAAAATAATAAGGGCACATGTCTTGTATAAGAAATTTGGTATAAAATAGCAATGTAGAGCACCCAAGTGCAAAATCATCATTTTGAATTGAAATGATCTGATCAAAGTTAGTTATTTCATAAAATGCATTACCTCATTTAGGGATAGATTAGCTGAAATTGGCACTTGTAAGTGATAGGTTCAAATATTTTAATGTGTTTTAGTGTTTTTAGGCCAAATTATGCATTTTGCTAGAAATTGGTCAAAAGCTTGGTTGAAGGTCATTGGTGGCCACTTTTAGGTGTCTACAATTTGCCCCTATTTTGGAAGATGTTACAAAATATAGGAAAAACAATGTCTTCTCAAATAATGAGTAAAGACCTGTATGCCAAAAATAAGATGATGATTGAATAAAAATCTCGAAAAGGTGTTTAAAAAGCCTATGATGATGCCCCATCAAGGGAGTGGCTATCACATATGTGGATGGATGATTCCTTGAAAAGAATCAAGAATAAAGGTAGAATCAACCCATGATTTAAATTAATCCAAATGATAAAATAATTGCATGTATTAATTTTAAAAAGGATATTAATTTGCCCAAAGGTAGTTATAATCATGAATAAAATTCAAAATAATGATTTTTCCATAGGCATTTATAATCATTTAAGATAACCTGGATTGTTTGATAAAGATGATGTTTGATATGGTTATGCCTCAATAATGTAGATTAGCAAGCATGACTCAAGGATATAACCTAGAATACAAATTAAAAATGAGTGGATGCAAATGTAGATGTGAGGATTTAATGACTAAAGAAGCTAGAAAAAACCAAGCATATAAAGATGCGTAAAGTGATGAAAGATATAGATATAAGAATAATATTTAATCATTAGAAAAGATTTAGTTATCCCTATCAACAAGGAAATGCTCATCTTTATTAGTAATAATACAACTATAATGGTCAATAGGCTAACTTGATCAAGATGGGTGGAAGGATTTGCCAAGATACCAAGGAGAAACTTCTATGGATCCATTGATTGTAAACTTTTTTGAAGCTTATTTTGTTATAGCACGTGATGATAGACATCATGATAAAACACCATGAGGATTTGGATGAAATATGCATAAGGACTAACTACCAATCCAATAAATAATTGAAAAAAATACATCAATGATAAAAACCATGTTGAAAATTTGGTTGTATGAATATGGATAGACTCAAGAATATTACAATAATATGACTCGATAGTCATGATAGTACCTATTTGAGTCGTGATATTATGGTTAAACAATTAATAGTTAAATGATAATATCATAACTCTCATAGTAGTGATATTGCACTGTGACAAGCGTTATCATTAATTTGAGTAGCAATACTAGTTATTTCTATTGACTAATGCATAAGTAGTGATATTGTGTTAATCTAGTCTTTCAAACCTCTTTTTGGGTGCTTAAACTAAAGATGAAGAACTTTCATTTTGATGCTTAAGTAAATACTTAGATGTTTACTTGAATAGTTTGTAGTTTATCTTTACAAGTTTTTGAAACTTAAATCTAAGGGGCTAAAGAACACCACTGAACATTTCATTTAGTGCTTTAAAATTGAACTCACTTCAAATATTTTGTAAGTTGTTTATCATTATTTTCTTAGTTTTTTTTTGAGTAAAAAGGAAGGTGTGCGTGTATGCTGTCCCCCATCCCCTATAGGGAAATTGTGGGAACAAAATCACCATATTCATTATAAAGTGCCTTAGTACAAAGGCATAAAAGATATTTTGTGAAGGCTCTCCTCAAGACCTACATGGCTTCGGTGATCTAGAAACAACTACACATGTCTTTTACTTAGTTTTTATTTTATTATATCTTGGCTTGTGAGGGGGAATTCATTACCTCCCATAAGTTATATAGGGAAGCCTTGAATCAAGAATTCATCTCCCAAAATTGTATTCAACCCTTTTCCATAGAGGGGTATATAAAATGGGATAACCCCATTGGGATGGTGGTTTGATTTGTTAAACTATCTCCTATCACTGGCAACTAAGCCCAGGATGTTTGAGCATGTTAGACATCACACTACACTAAGAAAGAAATGGATGTAGACATTGTAAAAAGGGAAAGACTTGTTTACAAAAAGCCATATTGATGTGTTGTTTATCTTGCATTTTGGCATGAAAGTGTTGTGCATCTGATCCATTTAGAAGTATTTAAAAACTTGTTAGTTTAGTTAACCCCACTTTGCCACACCTTATCAATTTAAGGCTTAAGATGATTAATTAGTTGATTTGTATTTATCTTAGATTACTTAGTCTTGTTTTGAGTCAAAATTGTTTATTAACAAAGGGTTACATAACCAAACACATTGTCCTCCTTTTTTTGAACAAGGAGGAATTATGTTGCCCAAGTAAAAATCATCTTTTTCCTTGTTCAAAAATTAATCATAAATTTTGTGTCATACCTTCCATTTTGGTGCAGTTATGCTTCCCACTAGATTCTAAACTATTGTCCCAATTTTATTAAGTATTTCATTGATAATTTAAATCCAAAATTACACCTTTATAAGTTTATAAGGTTGAAGTGTTAAGTGGGTTTGCCATTTGCACTAAACTTGAGGGAACTTAGGTTTAATTTATAATTTGAATTGAGGGCCTTTTTTAGACTCATAATCATTAACATCAATTGGTAGGACTCAAGTCATATTTCCATTATGTAAACATAATATTGAAATAAGAGGAGATTAGTATGGTGTTAGTGAATGAAATAAAAATCCAAATATAACACATTAATAGCTAACACCTTAGGCCTATCTTAAGTGGGGAGCATAGTGAACAAAATAAATGAAAAACACAACTAAAATGCAAAACACAAAGAATATTTCACCTCCTTTGGATGATATAAATAGTTTGTTGAAGTGGCTTGCTTGGCTTATGTTCAATGAGTCTTCAAAGGATGCTTGGATATCTCCTCTTCTCCTTGGTACCAATGGATTTGTGATGGCTTTGACTTGGATCAATAATTGTGCATGATAACATGATATCAATATATTAAGAGAGTATTTTAGAATTATAAATTTACACTATCTAATCTTAAAATTCGATAGACAAGGCCTCTTATTTATAGATTTTTTGAGAATGGTTAGAAAGAAATTGAACCATACATATAAATATGAAGATGTGTGGCTAAGAATACATTAAAATTTCAGGGTCAAATTCAATAAATTCCCTCATAAATATTTGGGATAGAGAGGCATTAAAGAGGTATGGTAGGCATTAATGAGGCATGGGAGGGCTTAATCAGATATTTTATGTATTTATGGCCTAGGGATGCCTTCCCAAGAAATGATGTCACTTGATGATTATGAAACTCATAATCAATTTCCAAAAATAAATATTAAATAAGTTCCATGGAAAATTAACTTAAGCTCTTGATTAAAATTAATTAGCCTTAAACATGATTTATTAAATTTGGTGCAAATTTTGTCAATTGTGCATAAATTAATCAAACTGGTCAGAATTTCATATTATTGGCTTGAAATTTGATTTAATTAGAATTAGGATTGGATGTTAGATGTGTTGAATCTGTTATCCCATTTAGGATGTTTCCAACACAAAATAATAAGGGCACATGTCTTTTGCAAGAAAGTTGGTAAAAAAGAGCAATCTAGAGCACCAAGATGTGAAATCATCATTTTAAATCAAAATGATTTGATCAAAGTTAGATATTTCATAAAATGAATTGCCTCATTTAGGGATACATTGGCCAAAATTGGTACTTTTATGTGACAGGTTCAAAGCTTTTAATGTGTTTTAGTGTTTTTAGGCCAAATTGTTCATTTTACTAAAACTTGGTCAAAAGTTTAGTTGAAGTTCATTGGTGGCCACTTTTAGGTGTCTATAGTTTGTCCCTATTTGAGAAGATGTTACAAACCATAGGAACATCAATGTATTCTCAAATAATGAGTAAAGGCCTGTATGCCAAAAAGAAGATGATGATTAAATAAAATGCTCTAAATGGTGTTTGAAAAGCCTATGATGATGCCCCATTGAGGGAGTGGTCATCATATATGTGGATGGATGATCCCTCAAAAAGAAGAGAAAAAGGTGAAATTAACCCATGGTTTAGATTAATCCAAATGATAAAATTCTTGCATGCATTAATTTTAAAAAGGATATTGATTTGCCTAAAAGTGGTTATAATCATGCATAAAAGTCAAAATTAATGATTTTCCCATATGTGGTTATAATCATTTAAGATGACCTAGATTATTTGATAAAGATGATGTTTGATATGGTTGTGCCCTAGTAGGGTAGATTTAAAAGCATGTCTCAAGGATATAACTTAGAATATAGATTAAAAATGAGTGGCTGCAAACATAGATAAAATGGTGTATGACTAAAGAAGCCACAAAAAACCAAGCAGACAAGGATGCACAAAGTGACAAAAGGTATGGATAAAAGAATAAGATTTGATCATTGAAAAAGATTTAGTTGTACCTACCAATGAGGAGATGCTCATCCTTATTAGCAATAATACAACTATAATGGTTAATGGGTTAACTTGATAAAGAAGGTTGGAAGGATTTGCCAAGGTACCAAGGAGAAACTTCTGTGGCTCCATTGATTGTAGACCTTCTTAAAGATAATTTTTTTTTATAACACATGATGATAGGTATCATGATAGAACACCATGAGGAATTGGATAAAATATGAATAAGGATTGACTATCGATCTAATAAATAATTGAAAATAATGTAGTAATGATAAAAACCACGATGACAATGTTGACGTATGAATATGGATAGACTCAAGAATAATGTGCTCTAGGAATCACCCAATAAATGCATATAAATTGAGTCAAGGTAATAAATTGAAATAAAATAAATAGTCAAGCAAGAAAGTAAACAAACAAATATAAATCACACAAACAAACAAATAACTTGAAATAGACAAACAAATAGAAAGCTTGAAAAAAAAAACCATCCTAGAAAATCATGGATAACTAACTAGGCTTAGATAGGATAAATGTTTTTAGATTTTGAAATATGTGAATGCTTTTATAATTTTGAGGTATCTTAACTCGTTAGAGAATGACAATATACCTACTCAAAAAATGGTGAGAGTGTTGGGCTAGGTTGTTCACAAAATGGTGAGAGCGCATGAAAAGGGGGACTGAGGTGACCTCAACATGAATTAAGAATGACCCACATAGTCCCTAAATGACCTAAAGTCATAATAATTCTATCCACACAAAAGATAAGGAAAAACCAACTAGGTCCCAATAAGTTCTCAAATCTGGAAAATGGCTAGTCAAATGAAAACAACAATGGCAAGGTGATGTGACAATGCATGATAAACAAGTGTTGCTCTTAGTTTGCCCATAGGTGGTTATAACTAGGATACAATGAATAAAACCAATTATACTAATTTTCCCATAGGAGGTTATAATTATAATCAAGACTAGAGAGACACTGATTTGCCCATAGGTAGTTATAATTAGGCTCATATAAACAAACTTGATATAGGATGGAAAATGAAAGATATCTTTCTAGATCAACTATCACACTAATTTCATAGACTATCATTGTAAACATGGATTTTATTGATTATTTAAACTTTACAAGAATCCCCTCACAAAAATTGAAAGAAGAACCAAAGTAACCAAGATCAAAATAGGATTGGATAGGATGACTAAAAATAGGCTTTGGTCTAGATAAGAATGATATGGTAAGATGGCACGATCTTGCTTAAGATAATGATGGGTTTTGATAGATTGGATAAAATAATAAGAGGGTTCCCCCAAGTGATGGTTTGATTGGATGGGTATGTAACAATGGAAAAAGGAATGGTAAATGAAAATGACATGGTATATGTTTTTGGCCTGAGTGATTGTTGGTTTTTGATGTGTTTGGCTTGGATATGGTAAAATGGCATATGATTCTATTATTCCTAATGAAATGGAAAATCATGTCCTAATCAACAAATGATACAAATAGAATAATAAATCATGTTAATTTATAGCCCATACGTCATATAGATAGTTACTCTATCAAAAACCTTATGTAGATTTGGATGCAAAGAACGCTGTCATGATCTTTGTTGATCATTGATTATGTTTCCTTCAAACATTGAGACAAAGTATCTTTGTATCCTCTACAAAGGAAAGTGTGGCCATGGATGGTAAATATGGATAAATTTTAAATGAGAGGTTTATTTGGGAAATGGAATGTTGAAGGATAATAAAATGTGTAATGGTTGGGAAACAAATGAAGAATGGGATTTTTAGGTAGACATAATGTTTATAATATTTTAGGATTTAATGCATAGATTTGAATCATAATTTTGACCCATTTTTATGAGGTGGTCAATACTCTTTGACCAATAACTCATGTGAATGGTCCACATTAGCACTCATTGCATCTAGGTGATGCTCATAAAGGTAAAGCACCAAGATTTCTTAGGAGGTCACCCATCCTAGTGTTACTATGGCTTAAGCATGTTTAACTATCGAGTTACCTCTATAGTTAAATCCACTTATATTTCTACCCCATTTACAAAACCTTCACTAAGTGTTGTGCCTTTATAAACAATCCAATATAGAGCATCCTTTGGGCTCATTTATTTTTGAATTGTGTATTTTTATATCGTATTAATTATAATATTTTAGGATTCACTACATACATACATATATATATATATACACATATATATATATATATATATATATGTATATGAGTCATACTCTTGATCCATTTTAATGAGGTGGTCAATACTCTTTGACCAATCACTCATGTGAATGGTCCACATTAGCACTCATTTCATCTAGGTGATGCTCACAGAGGTGAAGCACCAAGATTTCCTGGGAGGTCACTCATCCCAGTACTATTCTAGCTCAATCACGCTTAACTATGGAGTTACCTTTGTAGTTAAACCCATTTAGCTTATTACCCCATTTGTAGAGCCTTTAACAAGTGTTGTGCCTTTGTGAACCATCCAATATGAAACATTCTTTGGGATCATTTATTTTTGAAGTGTGTATTTTTGTAGCATAGAAATTTGTAATATTTTAGGATTCATTACATATATTTAAGTCATACTCTTGACCCATTTTTATGAGGTGGTAAATAATATTTGACCAATCACTCATGTGAATGGTCCACATTATCACTCATTGCATCTAAGTGATGCTCATAGAGGTGAATCACCAAAATTTCCTAGGAGGTTACCCATCCTAGTACTACTTTGGCTCAAGCACGCTTAACTATGGAGTTACCTCTATAGTTAAACCCACTTATCTTGTTACCCCATTTGTAAAACCTTTAGTAAGTGTTGTGCCTTTGTGAACCATCCAATATAGAGAATCCTTTGGGCTCATTTATTTTCAAGTGTGTATTTTTGTAGCATAGCAATTTCCACATTTGTAAAACCTTCATCAAGTATTGTGCCTTTGTGAACCATCCAATATAGAGCATCCTTTGGGCTCTTTTATTTACAAAGTGTGTATTTTCACAGCATAACAATTTATAATATTTTAGGATTCACTATGTAGATTTGAGTCATACTCTTGACCCATTTTAATGAGGTGGTTAATACTATTTGACAAATCACTCATGTGAATGGTCCACATTAGCACTCATTGCATCTAGGTGATGCTCATAGAGGTGAGGCACAGGGATTTCTTGGGAGGTCACCCATCCTAGTACTACTCTAGCTCAAACACACTTAATTATTGAGTTACCTTTGCAGTTAAACCCACTTAGCTTGCTACCCCATTTTAAAAACCTTTAACAAGTGTTTTGACTTTGTGAACCATCCAATATGGAACATCCTTTGGGGTCATCTATTTTTGAAGTGTGTATTTTCATAGCATAGAAATTTATAATATTTTAGGATTTACTGCATAGGTTTGAGTCATACTCTTGACCCATTTTTATGATGTGGTCAATACTCTTTGACCAATCACTCATGTGAATGGTCCACATTAGCACTCATTACATCTATGTGATGATCACAAAGGTGAAGCACTTGGATTTCTCAAGAGATCACCCATCCCAGTGAATCCTAAAATATTATAAATTGCTATGTTGTGAAAATAAACACTTCAAAAATAAATGATCCCAAAGGATGCTCCATATTGGATGGTTCACAAAGGCACAAAACTTGCTAAAGGTTTTAAAAATGGGGTAACAAGCTAAGTGGGTTTAACTATAGAGGTAACTCCATAGTTAAGCACTCTTGAGCTAGAGTAGTACTAAGCTGGGTGACCTCTCAGAAAATCTCAGTGCTTACCTCTATGAGCATCACCTAGATGAAATGAGTTCTAATGTGGACCATTCAAATGAGTGATTGGTCAAAGAGTATTGACAACCTCATAAAAATAGGTCAAGAGTATGACTCAAATCTATGCAGTGAATCCTAAAATGTTATAAATTGCTATGCTATGAAAATACACACTTCAAATACACATAATATTATTGATTCTAGATTTGACATAAATTTGAATGTGGTGGGGCTGAAGACTTCTAAATATGATATTGATAATACCATTATATTTTTATTTTATTTAGGCCTAAGAGTAGCTACCATATAATTAGGTTGTAGATAGGAAACTATTTTGATTTGATCTTTGAGTTTGTCTTCATCAAGTAGTGAATTTTTTTTATGCTCAGCTATCGGCATCTTGAAGAGATTTTCACCAATGAAGTTGTCTTAATTGTTACATAATGACTTCAATAAGGAACTAAGTAATTTTGAATTTTGACTTTGATTGTCTTCTAGTGCCTCTAAAAAGGTTTCACTAAAAGACTCTGAGTTTGAAATTTGATTGTCTCATAGTGCCTCTAAAAAGTTTTCACTACAAGAGTGTTCTTCTTAGACATGAATTTGGTCTTGGCCTCACTATTATTCAATTGATATGTCACCATGGATGTATTTTAACAAGGTGTGATTTTATCAGTCCCAATTGACACTTGTGGGAGATGGAATCTAAATGATATGGATATGTTGGTTAGTGGTGATGTCATGTTGAATGGTAATGGAATGTGAAGAGGCCACACAAACCTCATATAAGATACTGGGAGAACTTATGTTGATGTTGAATTAATCATCCTAAAAAACTATGGAAGGATAAAAAATGTATTAAAATTGGTCTACAAGGCATATGTAACCAATGTTTTATTAGACACAAACATATTTTATTTTTGAATCTGATTTTGACTAAAGGGACTCTGAATCTGATGTTGAGACTGATGTCAATGCTGATTTTGATGCTAAATCTAATTCTAGTCTAAGAATAAAACTTGACTCTAAATTTTATTCTTCATATAATGGGTACTTTGTTATAATGATGTCTTGTTAAATGTTTGGTATTGGATAAGTAATGGCCTGTGATGGCATAATGGGCTCCATAGAGACTAGTTTTTCAAAGTGAGACTCCTCAATGATGGGAAATAGGTTAAGAGACAACTCCTCAAATATTGGCTTGTCAAGGGGAGGCTCTTAAAAACAAGGTATATGGTTGAGCCAATGATTTTTCCAAAGGTGGTTATAATCATTAAGAAGTGACTCAATAAATATTGGCTCATTAGAGTGAGATTTCTTAATAATAGTTATAGTATCAAGAGGTGATTTATCATAGGTTGACTCATCATAAATGGTTATTTCAACAAAAACATCATTATTTTATTAGTTCTCTTGGCCTTGGTTTTTAATGAGTTGGAAAATACTAGTTTTGACTACTTCTTGGTCTTCATAGGATTGGCTTGGTTGAAAAGTTACTGATTGGCTTAGTTGAGGTATTGATTAGATAGATCATTGTGGAGTTTTATTGCTCACATGAGCCAAAGGATGAGGTATTGGTATATAAATGGTATAATGTTATGGATCATGGTTTCTTACATAAGCTAGAGGATGAGGTCTTGGTATAGAAATACTAGGGTATCATGGAGCTTGGTAGCTCACACAAGCCAAAACATCCAAGTCTTCCTCATAAACCATATCATCCCAATAAGGTTCTTGATTTGGAATGTAAGCTAGTTATTGAATTTGTTCCCTAGGTTGATTATTGTAAGGTGGATAAAAATCCATTTCATAAATAACACTATCATTGTATAGGTTTGTGCTCAATTCCTCCTCACTAACCATATCATCCCAATTGGGGTTTTGAGTTGGACTATAAGATGGTTCTGTATTGTGTTCCTCATATGGAGTATTGTAGGGAGAATAATAAAACACCTTAGAAAATCTATCTCTATAGGGGTTTCTAGTCAAATTTTGTGTGACTATTCTATCATAACTTGGATTGTATGTCACTCCATCATAAGTGTATCTAGACATATCCACTTCAATGACGAAATATCTCAAATAAAAAGACTTAGTGTTATACAAACTATATCCAAAGGATAAATGGTTCAAACTTGGTCTAACTTGGTCAAAAAGGGTGGAGCTGTATCTCCAAACAATGATTTGAACATGGATCTATATCTCCAAAATGGTTTATGCTAAGACTTAGCATAAAACAGTCTAACGTCAAAAGTTTAAAATCAAATGTCATACACACAAAAGGTCAACCATATGTTAAATTCTAAGGCAAAGTGTTCTAAACAAGGTCTAAACTAGGAAAGGGAAAAGAGTCACTAGGTCTTTTGTCCAAATGCAGAGTCAAAATCTAGGCTCAAACAGGCTATGCTAGGATTTTGGTGAAATGATGTCAAAAGATAGGCTTGAAACAAAGGCATGATATGGTTTGATTTATTCTAACAAGTTTGGAGATAACTTTGACATAAACCCGACACATGAAATTAAACATAAACATGATAAGTTAGCATAAGTCAAAAGGTAAAAGATTCTTGGATAAAAGTTGTGTTCTCCCAAACAAAGGCATAAATAATGATGAGGATAGGCATTGAACAAAAAAATAATAAATAGTTGTCAAGTTTGAGCAATCGATTAACAAAATTTATACAACCCAAAAGAGAAAAAATTGTATATCAACCCCATGAATTGAGGCCTAAATAGAAATAAATCACTGTTTGAATCCAAACTTGACAAGATTAATTATAAACTCAACATTGAGGACTAAGATTTGATAAAATAAGCTCGATAAGATTGGACAACATGATAGTGCATAAACAAGGTCTAAATGACATATGTGACATGGTTTTAAATAATGGTTTTGATACAAGTTAAATGAGTTTTGAAATAATTTGAGTAACATAATAGTGTTAGCAAGATCTAATGATGTAATCAATGTTATGTTTCAAAGACTCAAAGGCACAAACTTAATATCTAATTTGGGTAGCATAATGTTACACTTATCAGTCAATTAACACACACATAAACAAGTTTAGCAAAAAATTACAATGCATAAGTGTGGTGTAAAATAGTTAGCATAATGCCTCTTTAAAAAAAAGAGTGGTGTATAAACAAATTGGTTTTGATGTGGTTTATAAATAAACACATTAGTTTTAATCTCAAAACACCAAGTAATACAATGACAAAATATAAGTAAATCATCCAAATTTCTATCAAGGGTGTCACAAAGTGGGGTTGACTAAAACTAATTGTTTTTTGATCATTCTAGATAGATATCATGTAAAATACTTTCATATCAATGATACAATATAATCTCACATCATTTGGATCCATGACACTTGGATTATTGTAAAAAGGTCTTGCCTTTTTTACAACCACTACATCCATCACTCATTTAGTGTAGTGTGATGTCCAACATGCTCAAACATCCCAGGCTTAGCCCTAGTGATAGGAAATGGTTTGAACACTCAAACCACCATCCCAATGGGGTGATACCAATTTATATACCCCCTCCATGGAGAGGGGTTGAAGATAATATAGGGAGGTGAATTTCTAGGTCAAGGCTTCCTTATAGAACTTATGGGAGGTGATGAAATCCCCCTCATAAGTCAAGATGCATGAAATAAAAACTAAGTAAAAGGGATTTATGATTATTTATAGATCACCCAAGCCATTTAGGTCTTGGGGAGATCCTTTAAAACATCTCTTTTATTCCTTTGGACTAAGGCAATTTGCAATGAAGGTAACACTTTTGATCCCACAAGTTCCTTATAGGGGATAGGGGAGTTCGTAAATGCACTTCTTTTATTCACAAAAATCTAACTAAATAAATAAGAAATGAAATGTATAAAGAAGTGTGTTCAATTTTATAGCACTAAATGAAATTTTTAGTGTGTTCTTTGGCCCCTTGGCCTTAAGTTTTAAAACTTTGAAAGAAAAAAAAAACATTCAATTAAACACCCTAAATTTTTATTTAAGCACCAAATAGAATGTCAAAAATTTAATTCATGCACAAATTGATCACTTTTCCATGTTCTTCCTACAAGTTTTATATTATTTTTAAGAGTTGTGAAATATTTCCAACTAAAAGACATTCAAAATGTCAGTTCAAAAACACATTCAAAATGTAATATCTCAAATAAAATACAAAACCATGAGTGTGTCAGTTATGGGTTTTTGGTCTAAAGGACAAAACCATAAGTCCATAGAGAAAAAATCATGACTTTTAGGAAAATTGGTTTTTGCTTAAAATTTTTACTCCCTTTTCTCCCACACTTCAAGATTCTAGATTAAAATGGTTAGTAGGTTGCTTGTAAGAGCTATTTGATAAAATTCATAGGGTATGGTCCCACCAATCACGCCATTTTAGAACATAATATTACAATAAAGAGAGACTAGTATAGTGTTAGTACATGAAATCAAAATCCAAATATAACACACTAATAGCTAACACCATAAGCCTATCTTAAAGAGGGAGCATAATGAATAAAATTAAATGAAAATCACAACTAGAATTCTAATGACAAAGGATCTTTCAACTTTTTTGGATGCTCCAAATAGCTTATTGAAGTGGTTTTCTTAGCTTGTGCTCAATGAGTCTTCATCAAAGGAGGCTTAGTTATCTTCTCTTCTTCTTGGCACCAATGGATTTATGATTTTGGCTTGGCTCAACACTTGGGCATGATAACACTACATAAATGTATTGAGAGAGATTTTTAGCATTATAACTTTATACTATCCAAGCTTAAAATTCAATAGGCAAGACATCTTATTTATAGATTTTCTTAGAATGATCAGAATGAACTTAGACCATCCATCTCAAGATAAAGATGTCTGGCTAAGAATCCATAAAATTTTGGAAGCTAAATTCAATAAATGCCCTTATAAATATTTGGGATAGAGAGGCATTAAAGAGGTATGGTAGGCATTAATGAGGCATGGGAGGGCTTAATCAAATATTTTATGTATTTATGGCCTAGGGATGCCTTTCCAAAAAATGATGTCACTTGATGATGCAAAAAATCATAATCAATTTCTAAAAAAAATATTCAACAAGTTTTATGGAAAATTTACTTAAGCTCTTGATTCAAATTTATTAGCCTTAAACATGATTTATCAATTTTGATGCAAATCTTGGCAATCAATGCATAAGTTAATCAAATTGATTAAATTGTCATATTATTGGCTTGAAATTTGATTGGATTGAAATTAGGATGTGATGTTAGATACATTGGATCTAGTATCCCATTTAGGATGTTTCTAACACAAAGTAATAAGGGCTGGTGTCTTGTGCAAGAAATTTGGTAGAAAAGAGCAATCCAGAGCATCTAGGTATGAAATCATTATTTCAACTCAAAATGACCTAATAAAAGTTAGATATTTTATAAAATGAATTGCCCCATTTAGGGATACATTGGCCAAAATCAGCACTTGTATGTGACAGGTTCAAATATTTTAACGTCTTTGTGTTTTTAGGCCAAATTGTGCATTTGCTAAAAATTGATCAAAGTTTTGGTTGAAGGTAATTGGTGGCCAATTTTAGGTGTCTATAAAAAGTACCTATTATACCTTTAATTTATAACTTGAACCTAGGTTTAATTATATATTGAAAACTAATCCTATTTATTGGTTTTCCCATAGTTTTAATATATAGACGCAAAGCCTGTTTGATGCTTGGTCCTTTTTTCAACACTCAGTCACCAACCTTTGGTCTAAACTAGGATTTTAAGGAACCTATTTTACTTCTACATAGCTTTAATGGTGATACCCAATATTTCAATGTCTATTCTGGTTCATCCTAGGTCATGTTTGAACTCTGGTGTTATGTATTTACTTTGCCCCATTGAAAATTGCTTCTTCGATTCCTAATAAAAAAATTCCTAAGTTGAATTCACTCATTGGCTATCAATATTAACTTGGCCTATTGACTTTTTTACCTTTTTACCATTTTTATATCCCCATGGTATAAATGAACACATGCCCTTATATCTTACTCCATTTGAGATCAAACATCTAATTTATGAGGCCCATAATTGATGTCTATATGACCATATTTGATATTCACAAGCTCATCATTGACATCCATGAGCCCATCATAATTTAGACCTTCGTGATTTAATTATCAATATTTATTTTTTTATCTACATGCCTATCATTGACATTCACGAGCATGCCATTAACATCCATGAACCCATCATAATTTAAACACCAAATAGTTAATTTATGAGCTTTATTTTGATGTTTGTGCACCTATCATTTGAAATTTGCACAACCATCACATTGATTATTCAAATTTAAAGGCTTACATCTTGAGATAGAAAAAACATGAAGGTACTAAATTTAGAGGAGATCTTCATGGCATCTAGAATATTGATTCTATATGATCCTTCAACCATGAGATACTTTATAAAAAAAATTATAAAATGCATAACTCAACTAACTCATCTATTTCTACATGATATCCTAATGATATTATGATCTCTCTAGATTTAATCCTAAACTGTTACTTGAATTTCTAAGCCTCGAATGAATTTTTAAGGTCTTAGCAAACTTGTCCATGCTCTTTAATGCTATGAACACCAGGAAACCTACTTGGATCCTTCATTTTATCAAGACCCACTTCTCAAAATTAACAAGTTACACTCTAAGCTATGTTAAAGTTATTATCTTTCCACCCTTGGACAACTCATTCCATCCAGAATATCTGTTCATCTACTCAAACCATTTCTAGGCAAAATATTCTTATGTGGGCCAAATTTGGTCAATAATAACAATTATAGTTTTTACTACCTAGGTATAACGTACATTTAGACTACAATTTTCTAATTCCTATAAGTAGTTATCAAATATAATATGCTCTATGACATCCCATAGTATCATAGTTCATTATTCATGTGCACAACTTCTCAATTACAAACAACCAGTCTTACAATTTCAAGAATGAAATGTCTCATATCCTAAATAATAATCAAGAAAGTATAATTTATACCAACAGATTATATGTTATGTTTAAATTATATAATAGCGATCAAAATAACTATAACTTATAGGCATACATAATAATGCACTAATATATACTTTATATGTCTAAACAAATTTTTATTTTAATATACTCATAATATGTACGATACACAAGTTTTCAATGCTATATCTATATTTACTAATAGTCATTTATAACTTTAATCAAAGTCTTTATAATATTTCCATAATCATTACATCCCTAAATCATCAAGATATAAACTAATTACTATAGTCAATAGACCTTTCTATATCAATATTTCACTCTCATTATTTACTATTAGTTCCAAAAATAGAACAAAATAACCTCTAATTCAAATCCATGATATAAGGCATTCACAGAGTTACTTTATGTGTTTGTACTTTACAATAGTATTTGTATTTTATATATGTTGCTGTAGGTTTGAATATGTCGACTCATTTTATAAAAACTACTATACTACAGATACCTTAGTCTTTATATAGAGGTCAAAACATAGCCAAAGCATAGACTTAGCCTCCTCACAGCTACACACACACACACACACACACACACACACACACACACACATTCATAGTTTTGAATTTCAATATATATATATATATTTAGTTCATATATTTATATTAATAATAGATATAACATTAGTCCATCAGAAGTATATTATAACATAAATGTTTATTATCACTATTGTTTATACAAATACTAGTGATATCCCTATTAATAAGCTATTTAATAAAATTCATATCACTATATCCATGTACATCCACATCCATGTACATCTATATTTATGTACATATATTATCAAGCACGGTCATCATATATTGTTTATACAAATACTAGTGATATCCCTATTAATAAGCTATTTAATAAAATTCATATCACTATATCCATGTACATCCACATCCATGTACATATATATTTATGTACATATATTATCAAGCACGGTCATCATATGACTATATAAAAGATATGTAATCACATATCAATCTACTAATTTGTTACATTCATAACTCATCAATTATTTAAAATAGATTATAATATATTTTTACTCATCAATTAGCTAATGTGGACATATTTAGGTTATAAATATACCTAATATGAAGATCTATGGTTATATATCACCAAGCTTTGATCTACAACCAAGCCTTGATCTACGACCAAGCCTTGATCAAGATCTATGACTAATATTATGATCTATGACTACATAGATTATGAACTCATATATGAGTTAAGTATAGAGCTCAATATAATTCAAGATTATGCCTCTTTTCATCATGGATTCAATATTTATGTAGATCAATATCTAGGTTCCATACACAAATAGGCATGTAACATAAAAATGTCATGTTTGAATTTACAGTGAACTAATAATTGCCAGTAATTATAACAGAGCCAGGTAGTCATATTCAAATATTATACAAAACTAACTAAATTATAAAATTGTCAATTCACTAATTGTAATCATGGCCAAGTAGTCATATTAAAATTATATCATTTGAATATTATACATAGATAATACTCATAAATGTAGATATACATTTACAAGCAATACTCATAAAACTATATATGTAAATTTACTAGTTTACTGTATACTCATAAATTTATACCCATTTATACACATTTATAAATTTATAAATGGGTTATTAAAATATTATACATGATTTACAATAATGTAAAAATCATTGTTTATATATATATATAAAACAATTTATTTATAATTCTATACAATTTGATACATCAAGCTTATCACTAATTCATATGAGGTATGTGTGTTATATATATATATATATATATATATGTATATATATATATATATGTATATATATATATGTATATATAAATATATATATGTATATATGTATATACATACATACATACATATATATGTATATATATATGTATGTATATATACATATATATATGTATATATGTATATACATAAATACACATATATATGTATATACATACATATATATATATATATGTATATATATATGTATATATGTATATACATACATACATATATATATATATATATATACATATATACATATATATATGTATATATACATACATATATGTATATATACATACATATATATATACATACATACATACATACATACATACATACATACATACATACATACATATATATATATATATATATATATATATATATATATATATATATATATATATATAGTAACTATTCATATATAATCAAATATTGATTAAAAAGGGGAATTTATAATAGATTTATAATTGCATATACTTAGCAGATCAACATACTTATTTACACTAACTTAGATCATTCAGATGATTATGTAAACTTATATACAATATTCAATGGATTAGCTTAAGAAAACTAAAAATTACACCCAAATTAAAATAGAAAGCTTTATCATTCTTCAATTTTTTTTCCTTCCTTCCTCCTCCAATATCTCCCCATCCAAGGACATGTCTTTACTTTCTTTCCACTCTTCTTGTACTTTGAATGAGAATCTCCTTTTTCTTTAAACCTATATTTTTCTTAAATATACTCTTTCTAATTTGTGTTATTTATTTTAATAACACCTTACCATTATTTTATTTATTTTATCTCCTTGACTTTTTCCTTTTTATGTCTTTCTTTTCCTTTCTTTGGGTTTTTGCGATTTTATTTATTTTATTTCCTTTTTCCTATTTTTATTATAATCCAATTACTAATTATAATAAAATTACTTTATTTATTACTAACTTAGTTTAGATAAACAATAATTATGACTTAGTGATAATATGGCTTAATAATAATACCCCTAATATAAATTCATTTACTTTCTGTTACTAATTATATTAAGGCATTAAATACAAATATCATAAGGGTAACTGGTTAACATTTCAAACACATGGGTTTAATCTACATACGGTAGTAACCTGATACTTATTCCCATATATTTATGTTCTCGTAACATTACCAATCATGAAAAAAGCACATAATACCATCATACACTAAATCTATGTTTAATATACATAATGAAATCATACAAAATTAATTCCACCTAGGCATAAATCATAACTAACACATAACTAGTATGTAGAAACATTTATCTAAATGTAACCAATATCCAAAACACACTATGTTAATCTTTTAAAAAATGCATAAAAAATATACTATCCAATGTGATGTATGCAAGGTTATAGCCATTACTCTATCACCCTTAAACATCTCCATCTATGTCACCCTCTTTGATGATGCTTTCTTTCCATTAGGATATGAGGGATGAATCTCTCCTATGTCCAACTCACAATAAGTAGGTAGTTAGTCCATAACATCATGACATATATACATCATAAAATATAGCTAAAATGACAACTCATCATGATCATAATGTAATAATCTACATAACAACTAACTCATAGAAATGTAATTATGTAACCAAAGCAACATTTAACTATCTCGTAATAGCATCTAACTCATAACTTAGGTAAATAATAAACATCAAATTACCAACTATATATATCCACAGATAATCAAGTAAGTTTGTTTATCAAAAAATTAGGATGTAACATCCTTCTCCTTAAAGATAGTCATCATCTCAGATGACACTTATTCAAACATATGTCTTGAATTAAAAACATTTTTTAGTAGAAAGATAACATAGTATGAAGCATCAAATCAAGCAAATAAATATGGAAATCACTTGTAAAATTCATCATAGTCCTCCTGAGTAGCACTATCCTTATATTATTTATCCCACAAGACCTTGCACTATGATATCTCCCTAATATGCAAATAAAGTATGCAAGTGTTAATTACTTTGATTGGTTCTACCATGACCCCCCTAAGTCTAGAACCTAGAAAGTATTTTAATCCAACATATGTAAAGGATTAGCTATATAATTTTCAAGATAAGAAATATGGAATACAATATGTAATAAAACTTATGATAGTGTCAATGCAAGCCTATACACTATAGGATTGACCACTTTTAACACCATGAAGGGTCCCACATATCTCAATGATAATTTCATTTACTTTTTGAATGTAATCTTCAACCAAAGCACATAAAAACATCATAAAATCAAAAACAAATGGCCATGGAGATTTTCACAAATCATCCTACCTCACTTGCACATCTCTTTAATATAGAGAGTGTTTTTCTCATTTTGAAGAAAAGTGTTTAGAGAACCTATCAATAATGATGTGTATAAGTCAATACCATCACTACTCCACGTATCTCCCAATAAGTATGATGATGAATAGGAAATGGAAATAATATAATTCCAATGTATAAAAAATTAAGGAGTAATCATTCTTGAGTATACCTATATATGACTATACGACTGAATTTGATAAGTCCCACTTGCCAAATCTTAGATTTGACAAGCTCCCCTTGTCAGATCCAAACTTAGTAACTACTAGGTCAATGTGAGACTAAGTAGGATCCACTCCCATCTCTTAGTACTCATGTTCCTAATTCACCACTCATCTTTTAGGTCTCCATGAGCTAATGATCTCCAAAATGTGCACATGTTTCAATGAATCCATTCTAACATATCATATAGTTCAATGATATATGATGACTAATTTAAGATATATCAAAATCCATCACAATAAAAAATCATAAAAATAGTCCATATTTTCATTAAGTTACCATTAGCAAACATAACTAGTATCAAATTTCATAGCTTCACCCATCTCTGATATATTAATAGTTAAGAGAAAATTACCATAACAATCAAAGGTTAAAGATCACACCATCATTACAAAATTATAAAGAGAAAAAGTGAGATAATGCCTCCCTACTTGCTCAACTAGATATATAATAAGTTATAATCTTATCTCAACCCTTTAGACTAACAAGCTATTCCACACATCCTATTTCATACTTGCTCTAGTGAAAAGTACATAAATGACTCATCAAAACAACATGTTTTTAGTAAGATGAGAATAATAAAAATCTAATAAAGGGTGAATCATAACATAATGATTATAATCAAGTTATAAATATCAATCTAGAACTAATATAAATTAAATATTTACCACTCCATGTAGTCAAAGTTCACAACTTTAGATAAATTAACACTAGAAAGTGTGAATCTTAAAAAGCCACAAGTGGAAAGTAGTGAATTAACCTCTCACTAATAAACTCTTAAATAACCTCATATGGTGTGATTAAAACACCATAACCACAATTTCTAAGATGACTACACACTTACCAAACCTATAAGTGTAGTATCATACCTTGCTTCCATAACCGGAAGGAAAAATATTAATCACATACATACACCAAACCATTCCATTCCTACAATTTATCTATCAAAAAGAAGTAGGATACACTATCCCATGAACTCTAGGGAATATTGTCAAAATAACATTTCAAAAACAAGTTTTTGATTAAGGGAATACTTAATCAACATCATGAAAATATGAATCCACTTAGTGGGATTATAATGATGTCATGGGAGGGTGAGAGGGTAAAAACTCACCTTTATGCTAACTATGTGAGATGACACCTCTTCCCAATCCACTTAAATATATGGGGTGCCAATCCATGAGCAAAATCCTAATATATAGGAGTCCTCAACAAAAAATACTACACTCTACTACAAGAAAAAATCCCTCTGTATTAGGTGGTGCCAATCTATAAGTGGTCTTTTAGGATTTACCTACCCTAAGATCAATATACATAAGACACAAAAATCTATCTAAAATTCACTTATTCTTAAGTGAGAAACATCCCATGTTTTTCATAAACACTCATAATACAAAGACAAGTGATGGAGGTGACTTGATTACTAAGTAAGGATGCAATAATTCTCAAGGTGTTCGATCTAAATGATCAAAAATAATATTGTAGGAGTCTCTTATTCATGACTCATGAACTATGATATGCAATCACCTACCCAAACATCATATACAACCATCATCATTGAGACACTTGATGACCAACCCTTGAATAACTCTAAAAGTGTATGAGTATTCCTAAGGTTACACACTCATTGTACCACACACATTTCATCCACATAGGTAAACATAATTCCAAGAATCTTGGATGTCTATTACCTACAATAGTCACCAAACCATAGATGAGGATTTACTAAATATCATAACTATAATCATGATATATCATGATGTTACACTAAGGAACTACAAGTCCAAAATTCACTTCACTTAAATAATACAATACTACCCGTGCTCTTGTATCTTGAGGGTTTTTCCTCTTCATGGCCATGAAATTCCTATTCTAGAGCTAGAATTTAGTCACTAGTTTCATTCATAACTATGATAATCTAATCTAACTTTGCTACTTGCTCGATGGTAAATCAATTAGGATTAAATAGAGGGTTATTGTATTTAAAATTTGAAATACACTCTTTGAATACTCTAGATTTCACCATTCTCCTTTATGTTAAATAGAAGGATACAAAAATTCTAGTGGAGTCATTAGGTCCTAGAGTTAGAGCCACAAATATGATACCATATGTAACCACCCCACTAGGTTTGACATCGAAAAATGTGATATTTTTTTAAAAATTTAATCAATTTATTATTTCATAATCTAATTAGTGATCCAAATAAAACAATCTAAATATGATAACTGTCATATAAGAATGTGACATCTCTCTATCACTAATCACTATCATCATATGAAGTAAAACATAACTAAGTATAAAAAGTAACTATAGATGTCCATCCATGGCTAGTACAAATATGCAACCAATATTGTCATGGTACAATAAGTAATAATTACATATCATTAGAATAATATCTCAATAATAATGAATACAATATAATGTACATGATATAAGATATAAATCTCCATAGAGCAAGAGTTTCCCAAACTCTAGTATCTATGGCAATATCAAGTGTCATCTCCAAACAAATACTACTATAGAGAGGGAGATCATAATCTGAACACTTTTACACACCAACCATAGACCATAAATCCCCCACACAATCCCCCATTAGATAATGGCCCTCCTTTTATAGATGAGTAGATAGTAATAGTGTGGGAATCTAAAGAGATAAGATAGTACCTGTGTGCTATATGATTTTTAAGAACATGTAGTGTAACATAAATAAATACGTTCTAACATGATATCACAAAAATATGTAAACCATACACATGAAATGACAATGTATAACTAACATTACTTTGGATAAAGTTTTCAATAGTTCTTGATCTCTAGGATCAGTCACTTTCATACACACCACTTGATCAGATCACCTTCATTTTGCATTATGATGTTATTAAGCTAGTGAAGTCTGTCTTACTACTTACTCAATACCAACAACATGAGATTTGGTTAAAATATGTATAACCAAAAAATTCATACAAATTACTTCTTAATAACAAGTATTAAAACATGTTAAACATAGGAATAATAAAAATGCATACATTTAGTTCATCAAATGTATGAATGAATCTCCACAATATTATTTATCATAATAATAAGCAAACAAGTGCAGATTATACCAATTGAGTATAATATATTTTAATCTACATATTCTATTTTTTAAATTGAATAATACAATACTTTCTACTAGCTATCGTAGAATATGCTAAACATAGAAATAATAAAAATTCATACATTTATTCTGTTAAACGTATGAATGAATATTCACAATATCATTTAAAATAGATATAACAATTAAATTTTTTACCACCTATGTATAACATATATTTAGATTAAAATTTTATAATTCTTATAAGGAGTTTTTTAATATAATACACTCTATGACATCCCATAATATCATAGTTCATTGTTTATGTGCACAACTACTCAATTATGAATAACTAGTCTTACAATTTCAAGAATCAAATGTCTCATAATCCTAAATAATAAGAAAGAAAGTAAAATTTATACCAACTAGATATATTTTATGTTTAAAATATATACTACCAATCAAAATTACTATAACTTATAGTCATACATCATAAAGCACTAATATATACTACGTATGTCTAAACACTTGTACATATTAATATACTCATAATATGTACCACACAAGTTTTTAATATTATATGTATATATACTAACAATTATTTATAACTTTAATCAAGGTATTTATAAGATTTATATAATCATTACATTCATGAATCATTAAGATATAAACTAAGTACTATAGTTAATATACCTTTCTATATCAATATTCCACTCTCATTATTTACTATTAGTTCCTAAAATAAAATAAAACAACCTATTTTTAAAATCCACCATATAAGTCATTCATAGAGTTCCTTTATGTGTTTATACTATAACAATTTATGTATTTTATATATGTTGCTAAAGGTTCAAGTCCATTGACTCATTTTATAAAAGATACTGTGCTATAGATACCTTATTTGGTCTTTACATAGAATTCGAAACATAGCCAAAGCATAGACTTAGCCTCCTCACAACTACATATATATATATATATATATATATATATATATATATATATATATATTTCTTCATAGTTTTAAATGTCAATATATATATTTAGTTATTATATTTATATCAATAACATATATAAAATGAGTCCATCAAAATTATATTACAACATAAACGTTTATTATTACTACCATTTATACAAATACTAGAGATATCCCTATTAATATGCTATATAATACTATTCATCTCACTATATCCATGTATATCCACATCCATGTACATAAAAATATGTGTACATCCATTATCAATCATGGTCATCATATGAAAATATAAAATATATGCAATCCCATCTTAATCTACTGATTGATTACATTCATAACTCATCAATTGTCTGACACATATTAGAATATATTTTTACTCATCAATTAGATAATGTGGACATATTCAAATAAAAATATACCTAATATCAAGATCTACAACTATATATCACCAATATTTGATCTACATCCAAGCTTTGATAAAGATATATGGATAATATTATGATATATGTTGATAGCTTATGAACTCATATATAAGTATAGAAACTCAATATACTTCAAGCTTATGCCTCTTTGCATAGTGGATTCACTATTTATGCATATCGCTATCTAGGTTCCATATTATACTAGCTCACTATAATTTAATGTGTATTATTGAACTTATCATATATCAAGTTATAGTTAAAGTATGATATATAGTTCATGTTAATGTATGAATAACACAAGATTAACTATATATCATTTATATATATGTTATATGTGGAAATGATTTTTTCCTCAAATTTTAACCTAATAATATCAACTTTAATGGAAAAATATAAACAACTAATTAATTCAATTAAATCACTACATTTTTATTTGCTCTAAGTGTATCACCTCTAAGTGCATCATCCTCCAAGTGTATACTATATACTTAAGTGTATTCATATGACATAGCCCAATATAATGCCTTCTTGTAACATAAGATAATATATAAAACATAACACATTGATTATCAGGTTATATAATAGGGATAAACAAGTAGATGTGATATATGGGATGTAGATCAACATATTAATTAATCAAATAACATTTATAAATTGTTGTAATTATCATAATATATATACACATATTAAAAGATAACATGGGTGTTATTTAGATTGCTACATAACCCTATATAGCTCATTACATATACTTCAAATGAGGTTTAAATTAGATCACTGGTTTCAAAGTATAACATATATAATGTATAGGTCATTGTTTTTATGGTTTAAATTAGATTGCTATTTTCAATTTTGAATTTACAATAAACTAATAATTGTCAGCGATTATATCAGAGCTAAGTAGTCATATTCAAATATTATACATAGCTAACTAAATTATATAATTGTCAGTTTGATAAATGTAATCAGATTTAAGTAGTCATATTAAAATTATAATATTCAAATATTATACAAAGGCAATACTCATAAATGTAGATATAAATTTATGAGCAATACTCATAAAACTATATATGTAAATTTACTAGTTTGATGTATACTCATAAATTTATACCCATTTATAAATTTATAAATTTGTTATTCAAATATTATACATAGATCGACATGAATGTAAAGATCATTATTGTGTGTGTGTGTAGTAATTTATTTATATTTTTATATATTTTGGTACATGAAGCTTATTACTAATTCATATGAGGTATATATGTAGTAACTATTCATATATAACTGATTATTAATAAAAAAGGGATTTATAATAGATTTATAACTATGTATACTTAGAAGATCACCCCACTTATTTCTACCAACTTAGATCATTCAAATGATTATGAAAAACTTATGTACAATATTAAGTGGATTAGCTTAAGAAAACTAAAAATGCCAACAACGTGGTATTCACGTCCAAATTGAAATAGAAATCTCTATCATTCTTCACAATTTTTTCCTTCCTTTCTCCTATACCATGCCTCTCTTTCTCCTTCTTTCTCCAATATCTTCCCTTCCAAGGATATGGTGTTGCTTTCTTTCCACTCTTATTGTACTTTGAATGAGAATCTCCTTTTCATTTAAAGCTATTTTTTCTTAAGCATACTCTTTCTAATTTGTTTTTTTTATTTTAATAATATCTTACCATTATTTTATTTATTTTATTTGTTATATATATATATTTAAAATTTTTATGTCTTTCTCTTCCTTTCTTTGGTTTTTTGGGTTTTTATTTATTTTATTTCCATTTTCCTATTTTTATTATAATCCAATTACTAATTATAATAAAATTGATTTATTTATTATTAACTTAGTTTAGGTAAACAATCATTATGACTTAATGATAATATGGATTAATAATAATAACCCTAATATAAATTAATTTACCTTCTATTACTTAATTATATTGAGGTGTTAAAGCCAAATAATGATATTCCTAAATATCATAAGGGTAACTAGTCAACATTTTAAACACACGAGTTTAGTCTACATATGATAGTAACCTGATGCTTATTCCTACAAATTTATGTTTCCATAATATTAGTAATCATGAAAAAATCAAATATCAACATTCTACACTAAATATATGTTTAATATCCATAAAAAAATTATACAAAATTAATTCCACCTAGGTATAAATCATAACTAACACACAATTGGAGACACCTAAATCTGGCCACCAATAACCTTTAATCAGAGTTTTGGCCAATTTACACCCAAAATGTACAATTTGGCCTAAAAACACTAAAAGATGCTAAATGATGTCAAACTGACATATTCAAGTGCCAATTTTGGCCAGGGTATCCCTAAATGGGGCAATGCAATTTATGGGCCAACTAACTTTGATCAGATCATTCTGAGTCAAAATGCCAATTTTGCACCTAGGTACTCTGGATTGATCTTTTTTGTCAAATATATTGCACAAAACATGTGTCTTTATTATTTTTTGTTGGTAACATCCTAAACAGAAATATGGTTCCAATGCATTTGACGTTACCTTCTAGTTCCAATCTAGTCAAATTTTAGACCAATAATAAGGCATTCTAATCAATTTGGGAATTTGTACACAAAGTGCTTAATCATGATTAAGAGCTAATTAACCAAAATTAAGGCCTAATAAAATATTCCATGGAAAATTGGTGAATACTTATTTTTGGAAATGAATATTGAATATCTACATCATAAAGTGACCTCATTTCTTGGGAAGACATCCCTAGGCCATAAATGCCACAAATATCAAGATTCATGCCCTTTATGCCTCATAAATACCTTCCATGATGCCCTCCATGCCTCTTAATTTCCCCTTCTTCCAATTTCATGATGAGGATAAATAAAAACTTAATTTCAAAAATTGAATTAATCCTCAACCACACATCTCAATCTTGAGATGGATGGTTCAAGTTGATTCTAGACATTTTCAAAAATATATAAATAGGATGCCTCACCACATCATTTATAAGAATTGATTATGCAAAGTTATAATGCTTAAATGGTTCTAAAATATTCAAGTAACTAGTGTTACCATGCCAAATTTATTCCAAGCCAAGCCAAGCCATAATCCAAAGGTGCCCAGGAGAGATGGGGGTAGTTAAGCTTCCATTGCCAAGGACTTCATGAGCAGAAGCTGAGCAAGCCACTACTACAAAGGTATTTGGAGCATCCAAGGAAGGTGAAGGAATTCTTGTGTTTTGTTCCTTACCTTTTATTTGTGTTTGTCATTTTTTTAACTAAGCTCTCCCTAGTGTCTAGGCCTAGAGATGTTGTGCTAGTTAGTGTGTTTCTTTCATTTTTTTTTCATTTTAGAACTAACACCATACTAACCATTATCTCTTGAGTCAAATTCCTAGATCACATTATGGCATGCCTGATGAGACTAGATGCATCTCACACCTGAAGAAGATCATTTTGTAACTCTAAAATATTTATTTGGACCCATACAAATTTTTGTAAATTGATTTTCTAACTTTATTTTTCCATTTTTGTTTACTACAATTTTACACAGTAACTAATGTTGACAGGTAATACCGATATCGATTGCATAGCTTAAATGACATCAGTTGGGTAACTGACATTAGTTATCAAAAGTAACCATCATTAGTTGTAATAATTGACTTTGGTCACTATGTTTTTTTCCAAAAACACAGACTTAAGAGCTATTTTTCCAAAGTTTATTGTTTTAAGCTAAAAAGAGCTTCAAAGCTAAAAGACATGATAACATTTTTTTCTATAGGACCAAGCTTGATATTTTTTCAAAACATGTTTAAATCACCTTTGCATGCTTAAAAATCAATTAGGAACCTTATTTTTGTGTTTAACAAAGAATTTAGATGTTTTGGTGATTGTTTTCAAAGTTTGCAACTGAGACTAAGGGGTCAAATGAACACCACCAAATCTTTCATTTTGGGCTTAAAATTAAACACACTTGTCAATTCTTATTTACAATAGTTTTTTAATCAATTTTTTTTTGGAAAAAAGAGGGATGTTGTGTGTATGCTCTTCCATTTTTCCCTTATAGGGAACCCTTAGAATCAAAAGTGCCATTCCTATTACAAGTAGCCTAGTCCAAGGCTTAGAAATAAAGTCATCTAAAGCACTACCAAAAAACTCGTCAAAGTTTGGGTGACCTTGAAAATAACCCTAAAGTCTTTCTATTTTATGATTTCTTTATTTTTATGAAAACTTGGCTTACAAGGGAGACTTCATCACCTCTCGTAAGTTCTTTAGGGAAGCTTTGACCCAGGGTTTCATCTCTGGCATTGATTTCATTTGGCTCCTTTGGAGTTGCACATGAGACGTAGTGACACTTTAGACATTGCACTATACTGAGCAAACAATAAGTAGTGGTTGAAAAAAGGACTAGACCTTTTTGTAATAAGCCAAGTGATATAAACCTAAAAGCCGTGCTTTTCTTTTACATTGTTTGGTGTGAAAGTCATTGAGTAATTGATTCCCTTAGATCATTCAAAAACTTGTTAGATCTTAAATAAATCCCCACTTGCTGTGGAAGTATTGTTGGTGCAATGTGCACCTTAAGGTCCATGTCATAATACTATCATTTGAGAGAAGTGGGGTGTAAAAAACCTATTATATAATGCACATTTACTTTTGGATGAACACTTAAAATCCTCTCAAATGACATATATTGATGGATTCCAACAATACTATGTAACCTTGTCAGTTTAGGTTATAAGAGAAATTGATTAGTTGGTCTTGTCCTAGTTTAAAGTCTTTTTTGAAGTCAAAATTTAGTGTAAACAAATAATCCAAACCAAACACATAGTCCAAATTTTCTTTTGAACAAAGAGGTGTTATCCTGCCCACATGAGATCATCAATTTTCCTTTTTTAATGTTCATAAAAAGATTGAGAGTCATATCATCCACTTTGGTGAATTTATGCTTCCCAATTGAGTCTATAACTTTACCAAATTTGTTTAAGTCCTTCACTTATAATCTAAATTCAGAATTACACCTTTACAAGTTCATAGAGTTGATGTGTTAAGTGGGTTTTCCATTTGAACTAAACTTGAGGGAACTTAGGTTTAATTTCCAATTTGGGTTGAAATCCATTTAAGACTCATAATCATTATCAACACTTGATAGACTTAAGCCATTTTGTGATAAACACTTGTACTTTGAGTCTATGCACCACAACATTTTTAAATCAAGAAAAGTAGTGTTATGCTATCAAAATTATGGGAAAACATCTTTTCCTTAGAGAGTTTTTGAAACAAACCTTTTTGTCACACATTTTGGGTAGTCTAGCATCATTATGATGCACAATTTTTTTTGAAAATTGTTTCATAGACCCTCTCGCATAGAGCTCCAAATTTGATTCTACATTTTTGGACCAATCCAAGTGTACTTTTGTGATATTTTATCTAAAATAGTTATACTATTCAGTTTTGTCTAGCTTGTTTGTCAAAAAACCCTAGTTTTATACCATTTTTTGTGAGAAAATAAAATATTGAGAAAGTACCTTATACCTAGTTGGTCAAGTTCATGTCCAATAATCAAATGTCTAGTGTCTGTTATAAGTGTTTCAAATCCATTATATTAAAACTTTCATCTATTTTTAAATTCTAGATTTTGATGTCGTTTGGATAAGAGTCCTAGCACATGCCTTACTTGAGCCTAGATTTTGACATCGTGTTTGGCCAAAAAACCTAGCAAATTTTAAATTCCTAGATTAGACTGATTTGAAACACATCAACCTTATAGTTTGGAATTTTGATTTATGATCTATTTACTTGTTTATCTTTATGTGAATAGTGAAATGTTAGATATTTTGTACTAGCTTGTTTCCTCACAAATCTTTTCATAAACCTTTTTGATCCTTTTGAAAAATCTAAACCAAGTGGAAAAATCATCTATTTTAGACATTATCCTTTTTAAGAGTTTGTAGAACTCTTTAACCTTTTATAATAAAACATTGACTATAGATCCCAACATGTATTCCTACACTCATAGTGGACTCATGTATAATCCAGGGATTAGTAATGTAGTTACATAGGAATAAATGGTGCAAGACCCCTATGTAGATCAAGTTCATGTCCAAGAATCAAATGCCTAGTGTTTGCTAGAAGTGTTTGAAATCCATTAGATTAAAACTTTCATCTATTTTTAAAGTCTAGCTTTTGACACCATTTGGCCAAGACTCCTAGCACATGCCTTGATTGAGCTTAGATTTTGACATCACATTTGGCCAAAAGACCTAAAAACTTTTAAATTCCTATATTAGATTGATTTTAAACACATTGACCTCATAGTTTGGCATTTTGATTTATGATCTATTTACTTGTTTATCTTTGTGTGAACAATGAATGTTAGATATTTTTTGCTAGCTTGTTTCTTCATAAATATTTGCATAAACCTTTTTGATCCTTTTAATGAATCTAGACCAAGTGAGAACATCATCTATTTTAGACATTATCATTTTTAAGAGTTTTTAGAACTCTTTGACCTTTTATCATAAAGCATTGACTATGGATCCCAACATGTATTCCTACACTTGTAGTGGTCTCACGTATAATCTAGGGATTAGTAATGTAATTGCACAGGAAGAAATGGTACAAGACCCCTATGTGGATAATATTTATTATAAGATGGATTCCTATCCCTCTTGTAATACTCAATTAGGGGCACAAAGCCAATATCCATTGGCTAACTATCTAGTTAACACACCACCTTATTCAAAACAAGACCAAGAGCAAATTGCACAATACTTAGCTACAATACCTATAGTGGATGAGCCAAAACTTGAATAGTCATATTATACTATTACAAATTCCACATATGATCCATTTTTTTTTGAGTGACATTTTTTAGAGAATAAAGACAAGATTTTGATTAAAGCCATAGAGGTACGGGCTAAGTTTCCAGCAGAGTTCCCTCATGAAAATTTACCAAGTCTAATAAGAGTGCCCTATATTATCATTTATGATCAACATGCTTCTTTTAGTAATCCTATGGCTCTAGTCTAAACAACATATCAGGACCCCAATATATCTGATTGAGGAAAAAACATAATGGAAGATCACTTTAATCAAATGTAGATAGCATATCAAACCTACCTGAATCTAACACGTGATTTCAATCAGATAAACATAGTAAGTAAGCATCTTATTGACCTAGTTCTGTCAAAAAGAGTGTTGATAGAGTTAGCTAGACAAGAGAATCTAAGTTTTGACCCATTTTTATAAATTACTTCAATAGATAACTTGATGTGTATGCCCATTATTGAAGAAGTGTCTTCGATCTATACATATAATAGTGAGCCAAACATAGTAGACAATGTGTAAACAACATCCAATCTTGATCAAAGTGGTACTAATGTGCAAAAAATTATCCAAAAAAATGTGCCTATAGTTAATCCTATGAATAGGTCATCATACCAAGGAGTGAGAGTATTTACACCCCAAACTCAACCAGATACTTCCTCAAGTGCACAACCTATGGGATTAGGTAATCAAACAATGGAAAATGTCATGCCTCAAAGATAGAATGTGATGAATCCTATTCTTCCTCAATAAGTAATGAGAAGTATTCCACAACAATAGTCACAATCTAGTGTATTAACATAATAAGGACAACTACATTACCACTTTAATCAGGGGTAACTAATGTACCACCTCACTAGGTAATGATGAACATACCTCTTCAATCATAGATTAATATGCCAATCCAAAACCAAGCAATGACTAGTCAACAATGTGTAAATATTGGTCAATGATAAATGCTTTTCTATAACCTACTTTCATTTCCTCATAAGGATTCATGCAACAAGGAGGTCCCCATGTTTCTCAGGTACCTACTAGACAATCATTGGTTCAAAATATGCCATAAATCTAGAGATAGGGTCTTGGTCCACAAGTTTTGATTAGTCGATAGCATGTGATTTTTCAACCACAGTAGGCATATTATAGTTATATCCCTCCATCCCACCCATAAAATCCTCTAAGTCAAACCTTTATTGCCAACCTAAATTAGAATATTGCATAGCCAAGTGTGAAATTTCAAGTACATCTTAATCCACATATGAGTATTCTAGGTCCATTCCCAAACCAAAGAAATATATTCCAATAGATATCTACATCATACCCTAGTCAAAGTGTCCCACATGTGACCTCTCAACTATCTATCCAAACCAATATTCTCGCTCAAACTAATATTTCTTCCAATTTCCTATCCCAAGATTTATAAGAGATGAAGGATGCAATTACTACTATTCAAGTGGGAAAACAAACTAAATTTTTTAAATTGAATGATGTATGTTCCTATCCATTCAACATGGATTATTTGTAGATACTATTTCCTCTAGGATATGAACCACTGAAATTCGATAAATACAAAGGGAAAGGTGACCCTAAGGCTCATTTGTCCAATTTTTTTGTCACATGTCAACCAGTGGCATATAGTGACATATACCTTTTATTTTTGTTTCCAAGGAGCTAATCAATAGTATCAAAATCAAAGGCCAAACCAACAACAATAACAACAATGACCAGTACAGTAGCATAATCAATAGTATCAAAATCAAAGGCCAAACCAATAAAATCAACAAAATAAATAATATAAGCCACAATGATAGAATAACAGACAAAACCAAGGTAAGAATGATAATAACCAATAAACCTACCATGCAGTTACACATGACTAAAATAGGGTTATAGGTCATATTACAGGGGGTAGCATTAATACCATCTCCATTAATCTTAGACCAAGCACTAATCAGCCTAGACCATTTCAAAACAACCCCATTCAACCAAATTATATGGATAATCATTTTTTGACCTAATAATGCATATGGGCAAACCAAAAAACTAGGACTTCCCCTTTTAGACCTTATATCAACAACTCATTCTTGCCATGCGACCACATGCAAGTGCACTGGCAACTGAGACTTGTCCTGTTTGGTCCCACACCATTCCCAACATTTGTTAGAAATAATGGTTTGGTATCTATTTTTGATTGTGTAATCACAACTTAGAGGTTAAATATTACTATCCCAAGCCCACAACTATCTACCACTTTGCTTATCATCCAACCAACCATTCAGCCTCAGAATAAACCATTCACTACTAACCAAGATAAGAGATTTGATATTGTGGAATAATTACAAAAGACACCAACACAAATTTCTATTTTAAATTTTCTAAAAACATCAATAATCCACAAAAATATTTTAAATGAGTTTTTGACCTTATCCACTATTGTTAGTGACATATCCCCTAATAAATTTCAATCTTTGGTTAGACACCTAGCTCCAGCCCAACAAGTCACGTTCAACCAAAGTGATATGTCTTCCCTTGGCCCACTCCATAATAATTCATTATACATATAAGTTTATATAAAGTGACATAAAGTGAAATGTGTCCTTATAGACAATGGATCAGGCCTCAACATAGTGTCTCTAAAGCTCATCAAGCATCTTAGGTACACAATGGTAGATCTCCAACCAAAAATAACAACTCTCAAAGCCTATGCTAATTAGGAAAGATAATCATAAGGCACCATTAGTTTATCAGTTATCTTTAGGCCTTTGAACCATGATACACTTTTCCATGTCCTTGATCTTTAGTTATCATACAATATGCTTCTAAGAAGGACTTGGTTACATGAGATTCATGCAGTCCCATCAAATTTGCACAAATGTATCAAGTTTTCCCACTCAGGGATGGAAGTGAATATTCCAAGTGATTTACACCCATATGAACATTGTAAACATCTTGAGACCAAATTTCAAAGCGATAATTATCAATATAATATGAATCCAAGTTCCAAGCATGACAAAGGAAAGGCTATACTTATTGATCCTTCACTAGATAATTACATAGATCCTAATACTTTGGATTCCCTTTCCCATATGTCACCTCCTGAAACTTCCAATCATTTCACCATTTTAGATAATGGACCAAGAGAATATGTGACCCATAATACATTTCATATTGCCAATCTTCCTTAGAATTTGAAAACCTTTGGGTGACCCAAAGCTACCCCACATATACATTGGTAACAAAAGAACAAAGATAAGGAACTTGTCACATTTGTACCAACATCTAGCCTAGGACCTAACCCTCTTGAAGGGGATGAATCATGGTTATACAATGACAACCAAGCTAATTATTATAAAAATGCAAATTATCCTATTCCCAATAAGATCATGGAGCATCACAATTATGAAGGAAGAGGCCTTAGAATGAATCAACAAGGAACCATCGAGCCATTTTCTATGACTAAGTATGAAAGACCTTATAGACTTGGATTTAAACTACCTGGGGGTGACCCCACATATCTTATTCAGACTCCATCAATAGTGACTAGTGATGATGATGTTGACAACAAAGCAGAGTCTGATCATAACCTTACCTTTGATAACCTATCTAAAACCAACCTATTTGATAATAATGCCATTTATACCCTTAACTTGGCCATTCATTGCAACCCTTTACCATTATATTATCCCCAACTAATAGATTATGACCAATAAGAATCCAGTCTGATGATTGATAAGTTTTAGAATGTTGAGGTATTCTGTGATTTCTTAGGCCTTAGAGATAATGTTCCATTCAGAGATCACAAATTAGGATTCTCAATCACATTAGATCTTGTCACCCTTTTTTGAAGAGTGAGTGAACACCCTTATCCAAAAATAAATAAATAAAACATTGAGGTCCCCAAGCGAAAACGTCTTTGAGGTACTTTTTAACTAGAGAAAAAGTAAAGATAAAAGCCAGTCTAGTGGTGAAAACCTACTACAAGAACCATTAGATGGGGGTGTTCATTCTTTAAATTTAGACTAGGAGACCACCAATGATGAACTTGGATATGGATTTGAGTTCATCTTTGGTAAACAATAATTATATTCATCATGCCTAGGAGAAGTTGAAGAGCAAGTCCTAATGGAGGACCCTAACATGATTAAATAGTTCAAGTCATTACCTATTATCCTAGAAGATGGTTCGACCCTTCTAGTTGAAGCTATAATAGAGGTCAATATCAAAACTTTGTCAGACCTAAAATGGATAAAATTAGGAGCATCCCTCACTGAAGAGGAATAAGACATCTTTATAGCTCTATTAAGAGAAGTTATAGATATCTTTGCATGGGTCTATTCTAACATGCTAAGTTTAGATCTACCTTGGTTCTACACCACCTTATGGTTAATCTTGACACTAAACCAATAAAACAAAATCTACTTAAGATGTATACTTACATTGTTGTATTGGTAAAGAAATATTTGGAAAAACTCTTAGAAGTAGGATGCATCCGATCTATTGACTACTCATAATGGATCTCTAATGTTGTACCTATTAGTAAAAAGGCTGAAGGGATTAGAATTTGTACTAATTTTTGAGACATCAACAAAGATTATCCTAAATATGATTTTCCTTTGCCTAATGTCGACATGATCATTGACTCTACGGCCGGTTATGAAATGCTTTCATTCATGGATGGATTTTTAGGATATAAATAGATTGGAATCACACTAGAAGATCAACATAAAACAACATTCACCACTCCATGGGGAGCATTTTGTTATCAGGTAATGCCATTTGGAATTAAGAATACTGGAGCTACATATCAAAGGGCCATGACTATCATATTTCATGATATGATGCATGATATTGTTGAAGAATATATCGATGACATATTAGGAAAATCCAAAACTAGGGTTGACCATCTAGTAGTGCTATGTAAGATATTTTAAAGAGTATAGGAGTACAAATTTAGACTCAATCCAAAAAATGTGTGTTTGGTATAAATTTGAGAAAATTACTTAGATTCATCATGTCTTGTAGAGGCATTGAAGTGAATCCAGCTAAAGTCCATGCTATAACTGAGATGCCATCACTAACCAATTTGAAGTAATTCCATAGTTTTCAAGGTAAGATCCAGTCAATCTGATGCTTTATCTCTCAATTAGCAAACAAGTGCCATCCATTTACACACTTTTTGAAGAATGGAGTTGCATTTCACTAGGATGATCACTACCAAATAGCTTTTCAACAACTCAAAGACTATCTTGTTAATTTGTCTATTTTATTACCTCTTATGCTAGGAAAACCATTCTTGTTATACATATCAACTTCTGACCATGCTCTGGGGGCACTCTTGGCTCAACATGATGACAATGGAAAAGAACATGCTATGTACTATCTAAGTTATACCTTGGTTACATATGAATATAACTATGCACCTATTGAAAAAGCTTGTCTAGCCATGATTTTTGTAGTTCAAAAACTATGCCATTACATGTTGAATAATAAGACCATGGTCATTTCAAAATTAGATCCACTCAAGTATCTACTATCTAAAATAGATTTGAAAGGAAGAATGGATAAATGGATCATGATTATCAGTGAGTTTGACATAGATTATGTCAATCAAAAGGCAATCAAGGGATAAATTCTTGTAGATCAACTTGTTGAAGCACCTCTCATAGACACACAACCACTCACATTTCAATTTATTGATGAATCCATAATGATCATCATTGCAATGCCCCTTAAGGAGAAACCTTGGAAGATATATTTTGATGATTCATTTATTGCACATGGATCAAGGGTAGGCCTATTGTTTATTACACCATAGGGGGATCTAATTCCTAAATCATTTAGAATTAGCTTTCCTTGCACAAACAACATGGCTGAGTATGAAGCACTTATTAAAATAATTTGACAAGCAATGCATTGGAATACATATCATATCCAAGTTTATGGTGGTTCTTAGTTAATCATCAATTAGGTCACAAATCATTTTTAGACAAAATATGACAAGCTGGTTCCATATAAAGCCATGGTTGACACTCTTAAACAATAAATTGTCGACATCCAATTTGAGCACATACTTAGGGATATTAATAAAACTATAAATTCCATGGCTACTATTGGTTCTCTAATTCAACAAATAGATAAAGATAGAGAATATTATTTCCTCATCAAGAATTTGTTAGCACCATCTCATGAACCTTCAATCATTGCCATGATTTGTGGTATTATTGGTCCTAATTCTATCTGGTACTCAGACCTTTATAACTACCTTCATGACTAAGTTATACCACCTAACCTATCTCAAAAAAAAATCAACACCTTCATTCATCATTCCACTCATTATACTTTACTTGGATCCACCCTTTACCATCATAGTTTTGATAGAACTCTGCATTTTTGTTTAACTTCAGTAGATTCTACACTAGCATTAAGAGTTCACAAAGGAGTATGTGAAGCTCATTATAGTGAGGTAATCCTATCCAAAATGATTTTTTGTACTATTATTATTGGCCTAAAATGGATGTAAATGCTACTGCATATGTAAAAAAGTGTGACAAATGTCAACGACATGCTAATGTGATTCATGCCCCAACAAAAACTTTGAAACTAGTGTTGACACCATGGCCACTTTCTATATAAGAACTTGACCTCATTGGGAATATTAACCCCACTTCATCTAATGCCCATAAACATATCCTTACCACCATCAAGTATTTCACTAAGTGGGTTAAAGCTATACCCCTCACTTACGTGACTAGAAAGCAAATTTATAAATTCATTTTCAACCATCTCATTTACCGCTACGGTATCCCCTCTGACATTATATATGATAATGGAGGATAATTTAAGAACAAGGATGTAGACCAGCTATGTACTAAATATAACATCACACAACATTTTTCTACAACATATTATCCTCAAGGTAATGGCCAAACTGAGGCATCCAACAAAACCATTGTCAATATTCTCAAAAAGATTGTCAATAATGCTAGTCATGATTGACACTTATAGATATTACCTACCTTTTGGACATACCATACCAATCATAATACCCCCATAAGAGGCCTCCATACTCACTTGTTTATGGTACTGAAGCCATCCTTCTCATTGAGGTCAAATCGCCTTCACTATGCATCTCTTTTATGCATGTCCTGGATGATCATGACTATCGAGTAGCCCATCTACAAGAGCTAGACCTACTTGATGAGAAATGCACGACTATGCTCAATAATATTTAAGCATATCAAAATTGACTCAAAGGACACTATAATTAGCATGTTAAGTATATAACATTTAAACTTGGTGCTCTTATTCTTAAGGAAAGCTAAAAGGATACCATGGTTAAGAAGAAGCATAAATGGAAATTTAAACCAAACTAGATAGGGCCTTTCATCATTACCATATATTATGGATCAGGAGCATATAGTCTTGCCACATTAGATAGATACAAACTTCTGAAGCCAATGAATATTATTCATCTCAAGTAATACTATGCTTGAGTGCTAAGGTGTATTGTCTATAAGGACCAATTTAGTTATGCCATTTTATCACTATTTTTATTTATGCAAATACCGACCTTATCTATCCTCTTTGCTGTATCCACTTTCTAATTTTGATCTATCAACCCAGTGTGTTCTAAAGCCTAGCCCATTTGACCTTGGTTTTTGTCATTCATTACACATTTTTTGCATCAAGGTATCCGATCAATTTCATCAGTTGATTCAAGAATTTTAAACAAAGATCATAATTTAGGATAGTGTGATAGAAGTTTTGGTAGTTGCATCCTTTGTTTGTTAATCCTTTCTTACCACCGATCTTGCTACTAATTATAACTACCTATGATAAAATTAGTACCATTGATCTATACCATTGTGTCTTGGTTATAACCACCTATGGGCAAACTAGGGGAAATATTAACATTAATGTACCAACTTGCCACTTGTTATGTCATACTTTACCTTTTTACCAACTATGCCTATTTTGTTTGAATTGACTACTACACTAGTTGAATTCCTCCATTATAAGGGTAGAACTATAGTGACTTGAGGTCCTAATCTAATACTATGTAGATATCACTCAATAATTGTTGAGATAAGCTTAGTCACCTTTTTCCCCATGCTCTCGGTGTTTTATGAGAAACCTAAGTTTGAACACTCTCAACATTTTGTGAGTAACCTAAGCCATGCTCTCACTATTTTATGAGAAACCTAAGCCACACTCTTGACATTTTGTGAGCAACCTAAGTTTGAACACTTTCACCATTTTGTGAGAAACCTAAGCCATGCTCTCATCATTTTACAAGCAACCTAAGTCATGCTCTCACCATTTTGTGAGCAACCTCAATTTAAACGCTCTCACCATTTTGTGAGCTTGAACCATTTAGTGTCTCATCATTCTTGATTGAGTTGAGATATTTCAAATAATTCCAAAAACATTTGAAAAATACTTAGAAAAGAACAAAAACATTGACCACTTATTTTCCTTAAGGATTTTGGGAACCCTTACTAAGTTACAAGTAAATCACTTGTCATTTAGTTTCCCCATCCTTTTTAGACTTTTCTCTCATGCACTTATCATTTTTTAAGACCATTCCTATTCTTTTATCACATCCATTCTATTTTTTCCCTCAATTATCATATTCTTCCCATTCCCTAGGATAACTACATTTAGCTTGAAGTTTTTTATTAGATATTACATCCATAGAACTATGTAGGCAGCATCTACTTACCTAGTGCATATGGAGATAGCTCAGCCACCCCCTTCCTTTTCTTCTATACCCCCATTTTGTTTGTTTGTTAAGTTGTCACCTATTTCTAGGGGTAATATTTGTATGGTTTCTATTGCTTTGTTTATTTGTTTATTTCAACCTATTTTATTTATTTTTCTACCTATTTGTTTGATTTTAACATTATTGCCTTGATTCAGTTTATGTGTGTTCATTGGGTGATTCCTTTCCCACACTTACAATTGAATGCATCCATATTCATATGTTTACATTTTCATCATGGTTTCTATCATTGGTGCATTGTTTTTTATTGAGTATTAGATTATGGGAGTTAGTCCTCATGAATATTTTGGCCAAGTCTTCATGATTTATTACCATGATCCCTATCAACATGTGATTTAAAGAACCTCATCTTCAAGAAGTCTATTAAAAAATGGCAGCCTCTCTTCAACACTGACATCTTGATTTCATCCCAATCATATCCCAAATAGAGTAATTAAGCACAAAATAATTTCAACCTTTATTACTTTAGATGAGCATCTCCCTACTAGTAGGTTATTCTAATTCATCATTACCCTTTGTGTTAAATTATCATCCTCCTCGACCAAGTTTATCATGCTTTCCATAATTGAGGTCCAATGATTATAACCACCTATGGGCAAATTATTGCACACTATCCCACCTATATTTCTCAATGATTATAACTACCTTTGGGAAAATCATTATGTTGTTACCACTTTACTTTTTATACCTATATAAGGGCATGTTATCTTGTTTATTTGTCCTAATTGGGACAAATCCATCTTCTCAATGATTATAATTGCCTTTAGGCAAATCATTATGTTATCATACCACGTTTCCATTATCAGGGTACAATGTCTATTAACACCTTTGGAAAAACCATTTTTCACCATCCCACTTGAATTTTCAATGATTTTTAATACTTTTTCACTCTCATTGTGTTTTCACCCCATCATCTTTCCTTTCTTTGGTCCTCTCATTTCACTTCTTATCGAAGGACCATTTTCCAACCTGCTTGTGCCAACCGTTCCCTCGAGGGGGTATCATATAGGTAATTTATCATCATTGTAGTTGTAGACATACATGACCTTTTTATTCTTTGAAAAGATTTTACTATGCTTATATCTTGTAATGTTTTCCCAAATAGGGGCAAACTATAGACACCTAAATCTAGCCACCAATAACCTCTAATCAAGCTTTTGGCCAATTTACACCCAAAATACACAATTTGGCCTAAAAAAACTAAAACATTATAAATGATGTGAAATTGACATACTCAAGTGATAATTTTGGCCAGGGTATCCCTAAATGGGGTAATGCAATTTATGGGCTAGCTAACTTTGATCAGATCATTCTAAGTCAAAATGCCAATTTTGCACCAATTTGTTCTAGATTGCTCTTTTCTATCAAATATTTTACACAAGACACGTGCATTTGTTATTTTTTATTGGTAATATTCTAAATGGGAATATAGTTCCAATGTATCTAACATTTCCTTCTAATTATAATCCAGTCAAATTTTGGACCAATAATAAGGCATTTTGATCAATTTAGAGAATTTATGCACAAAGTGCTTAATCATGCTTAAGATCTAATTAACCCAAATCAAGGCCTAATAAAATATTCCATGGAAACTTGTTGAATACTTATTTTTGAAAATGAATATTGAATATCTACATCAACAGGTGACCTCATTTCTTGGAAAGATATCCCTAGGCAATAAATTCCATAAATATCAAGATTCATGCCCTCCATGCCTCATTAGTGACTTCCATGATTCCATTCATGTATATTAATTTACCCTTATTATAATTTCATGATGAGGATAATTAAAAACCTAATTCCAAAAATCCAATTAATCCTCAACCACACATCTCAATCTTGAGATGGATGGTTCAGGTTGATTCTAAACATTTACAAAAATCTATAAATAAGAGGCCTAACCACATCATTTTTAAGACTTGATTATGAAAATTTATAGTGCTCAAATGGTTCTAAAAGATTCAATAAATTAGTGTTACCATGCCAAGTTGATTCCAAACCAAGCCAAGCCATAAGTCAAAGGTGCCCATGAGAGATGGGGGTAGCCAAGCTTCCATTGCCAAGGACTTCATGAGCACAAGCCAAGTAAGCCACTACTACAAAGGCATTTGGAGCATCCAAGGAAGGTGAAGGAATTTTTGTAATTTTATTCCTTACTTTTCATTTTTATTTGTCATTTTTTTTGTTAACTAATCTCTCCCTAGTGGCTAAGACTAGAGATTTTATGCTAGTTAGTGTGTTTCCTTCATTTTTTTTTTCATTTTAGAACTAACACCATACTAACCATCCTCTCTTGAGTCAAATTCCTAGATAACAAAAACTAGTATGTATAAACATTTATCCAAATATAACCAACCTCTAAAAACACACTATGCTAAGCATTAAAATAATGTATATAATATATATTGTCTAATGTGGTGTGTGCAGGGTTCTAGCCATTCCTCTATCATCCCCCAACATCTCCATCTACATCACCCTCTCTGAAGTTTCTCTCCCTCCATCAGGATTTGAGGGATGAATCTCTCCTACATCTAATTCATGATAAGTAGGTAGTTAGTCCATAACATCATGACATATATATATATATATATATATATATATATATATATATATATATATATATATATATATATATATATAATATAATATAATAAAGCTAAAATAACAACTCATGATGATCATAATGTAAGAATATACACTACAACTAACTCATAAAAAAGTAATCATGTAACCAAATCAACATTCAACTATCCCATAATAGCGTATAACTCATAGCTTAGACAAATAATAAAAAATCAAATTGACAACTATATATATCCACAAATAATCAAGTAAGTTTTCTTAGTAAGGAATTAGGATGTAACAAAGAATACAAGAGTAATCAAATTTTACCCCTTCTTTGATAGAAAGTTAGAGACTTTTATAATCATAGTCATCAAAGCAATCAATATTATCCCTAATAAGAGAGATAAATAATACAAGGATTAGGACAATACATATAAGAAACATCCTATATGGTACACTTAGGTAAACAAATGTTCAAAAATCAAGTTTACCAAATGTTTAACCCTAAAATCTAGATGTGGGGGAATCTAGGGTTAAAGGGGGAAGATACAACCTAGGGCATAAGGATGGTAAAATATCTCTAGAGTAGGTAAATTATTTACAAAACTTAGATAAACATATGATAAATTTATTATGTTGAGATGATAAATATATAAAGTACAACTATGCTAGATATAATAATAAAGATAAGATACTTAATTGGTTTTGATGCTAATGTATATTAGAACTAGAATAGGTAGAAAGTGGACTAGATATAGATTTTGGAATAGTCACATGATTCTAAAAGTTGTGTCTCTATATCCACTGACACTTCCATCGACCTAGGATAGTTGTGTCAATGATATTATATGACTCATACATAGTATCTAGTAAAAAATACCTACTAAAGCTAGATGTGACCATTTGAATGCTTCTAGGTTCTATGCCATCTTTGCTTTGATGTATTCAGATCTAGGTCATAGATTATTTCTCTATATTAAATAGTAAAAACCTAGTTCTTCATCCTCATATTGGTTGTCAAAAAAATGGATTAGTGGGCACACGGTGTCAAGCTACCTTAAATACCCCTATATCAATGAATTTTTCCTACATAGCCAATACTTTAAAGATGGACTCAAATTTATGTAGTTTTACCCTACGTGTTGTCTTATGTGTGAATCATGCAACATGTGATAAGAAAGTACAATAATGACCTATTTTATAAATTGGAAAATATATCTCTTGAGAAACTCCTTCAATACTTCAAACCTATAAATGTGTTATCCCTATGAATGATATGGAAATAAGATAAAATAAGGAAGATTTTCTCACTTTAGTGATTGATTTAATGTATTTGGAAAGTTACCTTGGTCTTTCTAGGTCTTTTATAGGTGAGGAATGAATGAGGGTTGATCTTGTATTTATACCAATTCCTTTGGAGAATATAATACATTCAATCACTTAGGGAGACTTTTAAGATATGTTTCATTTGAAAATTGGATGAATTTAGGGAACTAGATACTTACATTAAGATAGGACACTTACGTTGATGCAAACATTTGACTAGGACTACAAACATCTGACTAAGACACAAGTGGTCAAGTAGTTAGAAAATACGTGTAGGTCTAGAACTTGTAGAGACACAAGATAAGAAAGTTTGTAACATTCTAGGTAAGATAAAAGGCTTGAGTCATCAATGTAACATTATGTGGACTAAGAGATAATAAATTAGGCATAAAGAGATAATGTATGTGAGCCTTTTGACAATGAAAAAGGTCTAGAACTTGAAGGTACATACATGACATGTATTTTATATGTTTAATAGCATAAGGTGATATATAATTCAAAAATAGTGTGTACAATATTTCAATTATCATAGATGCACTCGACATTCTAAAAACATATTTTATAAGTTAAGTCATATGATATAAGTTATAATTAATAACAATACCATAAAACTTTTTCACATCCTATGTGATATACATGTAATTTCATAGTAAACACACACATTTTGTGAGGCTTTATAAGACAATATTGATACCATGTTAAATAGACTTACATAAAAAAAACTTTAGCATGATAGCGATGATGGATTTCATATATCACATGATTGTATCACAATTTATGACACACATATACCAAATACATTTGGTGTTTTTTCTCTATGGTTGGGTATTATATCCACACAAATTTTGCATGGTGAAATATTTTGATACAAATACAATTATGAGGAAAGGTTATCCACAAAAAAATTCTCAAACTTAGGTTATTTTTCTACCTCTTTCTTAGCCTTTGCACTTATTAAATTCTCCATTTTCTAAGTCTTATATTCTAAATTTAAAAAAGTTTGGCTTTGTGACAAAACCACCATGGTGAAAATGTAACCACCATGGTGGTTCGATAAACCACCATAGTGGTTCCATAAACAAATGTGATGGTTATATTATCCAATACATATTATGGGCCTCGATTTACACAATATTTTGGATAATGCTAAATTCGAATCTTTGTCTAAATGTCCACACCCACTCTGTTTGTATTACTTGGAAGTGGATATGTATATAGGTACCTTTGGAAAAATCCTTAAATACCATATATATATGTAGGGGGGGGGGTAATACATATGATATAAACCATATTTGTGATTTCATTTTTCCACCTACAGACACTAACAATTTAGTCACAACATTTGTGTTTTTAAAATTAGTGTATGGGACTCTATTTTTCATGCATTTTACATGCTTTCAATTGTGTTTTTTAATTATTTTAATTCATGTTCATATTAAATATTTCCATGATAAAACTTAATATTATAATTATATATCCTTATTAAGTTAACTTGACCAAGCTCCCAATCAAGTTTTAGTTAAATCCCACATCTAACCTCCTTTATTCCTTATAAGTATCTCACTTTTCCTAGATTTTCAAATCTAAAAATTGTAAAAAAGATTATAGCTTTCAAGTTTTAAAAATACATACCATGTTATATTTCATTTTATATAAAATTTTAATCAATATAAAATCATATTCATATCATTCTACACAAGTTTGGAGAAGGGAATTCATTGAATTGGCAACCAATTCATTGTTGTTCATGAATCAGTCCAACCACAATCCAATTGCTTATTTTTTAAGAATTATGTATTTATGTATTTTATTATTTATTAGTTTTTTTTTTGAGACTTCTTAATGTATATATTAATAAAATTATCTAGATACCTAAGGATCATATACACAATAATCATTCCTTCATCTTCGCTTGGTCTCGCCATTAATAAGGTCAAAGGATTTATTTTCAATATTTTTTGTTCAGTAGAATAGATTATTTTATTATTTTTATTCAATATATGGATTAATATTCATAAAATTTTAAAATAAAATAAAATAAGTCATCTTCCTCTCTCTTCTTTTGTATAAAAAAATTAGTTTTGATTTCTTTAGTTTGTAGTTGCATAAGAAAGTTTTGAATCACATAGTTTTGCATTAAATCTAGGGTATATTAGGTGAAATTTATTATTAGGTAAAACCACATATAGTTATTATATTTTTATTTATGTCAACACATATTCATCAAAAAAATGTGAACATACCCACCCACACATACAAAAGCTTAAAAAATCAAAACTTACACACTAGATCTAGTTTATCTATTTTACATGTTAAAATAGCTTATGTAAATTAAAAAAACTAAAATTTTAAACCTTAAATTATAAATAAAATAATTTAAAGTCTCATAAAATCATTAAAAAGTTCAAAATATTTCTATCTAACTTGTATGTTGAGTAAGGTAAGGGTTAAAATTGAAACTTACATACTAGATCTAGTTTATCTATTTTGCATGTTAAAAGAAATTATGTAAATAAAAAAAAACTAAAATTTTAAACCTTAACTTAATGAGTCATCTAATAATTTATAGTCTCATAAAATCATTAAAAAGTTAAAAATCTTTCTATATAGCTTGTACGATAAATTAGACCACAAGAAAAACTAGAAACATAACATAAAATAAATCCTAGTTTTAGATTTCAGCTCTTAATTTATATGCTCAAAGCCTCAATTTCATGGTAGTTTTCATTTATTTTCATTAAAAAATAAAATAAAAATAACATTTCATTTAGCGTATGTAGGTAAAACTTTGCAATCAAACTAGGAAAAACAAAAATCAACACTTACATCATTTATCTAGAACTCAAATTTTAGCACTTGCAATCATAAAAATATTGAAAAAAACAAAAATAAAATAATTTAATTTATACTATTCATTTCATTATTTTAAAATAATTTATTTTTATCAAGTATAATAGTTTACTTTATTTCCAAAACTTTACCCAAAAACACTAAAAATAGAATTAAAAAAGCCTTGCCAAAATGTGTACAAGCCTAAAACTTGATTCAAACCACCCAAAATAGAAAGTAAAATTTTCAAAATCATAATAAAGACAAACTACATGCTTTTAAAAACTTTGCTTTTCCCTTTGGATGATGCTTCTAAAACAACCATATCTACATAGAGAAAGCATATTTCCTAGAGTTAGATCTCACGCTTACACTAGTAACATCCAAAGATATATTAACATTAAGCTCATAATTTAAATTTTCCATTATAATCCCAATCCACACCTTATAATTATAAAAATTAATGCTCTTGATGAGAATTATCATGTAGATGCATCACTAATAGTTAAACCCCCTCATATTATACCCTGTTAATTTAATGATCTCTAAGTCTACACTTTTACTCTTCCTTTTCTTCCTCCTAGGGACCAACCTTATCATATTTATTTCACTTAACAGATGACATTGACCGGTCATTGTTATATCGATAAATTAAACCAATTTCATAGGGTTATTCAACCCAATTATGCTCAATTCTCCATACCCAGTATTGACCAATAAATTCAATATCTTATCCTCACTCACATTGAGGTTTATTAGGATTTTAACTCCTTTCAATTCACTAATCTCAATAATCAACATGACATAGGAGATATATTATAGTATCACCAAAAACACCCCTTACCACCTATCATCCCAAAACCCATCCTTACACCTCAACCTAATCAACCAAATCCATAGATCCATCATCCTATCATATTTTCATCATTCATCTATGCTAGACCTCAATAAGTTGAGTACACAAAGGTTAGCATTTCACTTTCCTCTTGTAAAAATACATTCATGCCACTTGACATAGTACCTACACATGGGTTATCTTAGTGGATAATAATGATACTACTTGTATATATCTTCTTGATATTTTTATTCCCTTTTCTATTTTGACATAAATATCTACATATGTTATTGCATTAAACATTCATCTATCCCTTGGATTTATTTTTCACTTGATCTTTGCATTTTTATTATTTATACCAATCCAAAAATCAATGATACCTACCTACAATGATTTTAGTGTACCTTATTGATGGCATGTTACTTACTCACTTGCATATGACAATTAACTATACTTGATCTCATTATAGCTTACATTATGCTTACATGATCTCATACATTTATGGCTACACACTACATGAGAATAGATAAATAATCCTCATCCCCCTCCACTACCTGGACACTATTTTGGGTTATGATTGGGAAATACACATATATTATGAGGTAATTTTTCTTACCTTCCACTTTTCCATGATACTACACTTGGTGAACACTATTCCTTCACATTTATTGTATATTATTATAATTCATCCCATTCTTCTATTTTCAAAGCTTTGATACTTGGTCTTAATGGACTATATTGATATATGTCAAAATTTACAAAATTTCAGAAAAAAAATCAGTAATACAAAAGCATTTAAATATTCCCCAAAAAAATCAAGACTTGAGCATGGCATGATTGTTAGTTTACATTAGTGACATGTTATTTATCACATGTTTGGTATATTACATATATCATCTATATACAAATACATTTTATGAGATACATGAATGATATGCATGGCATAAATATACACAAGATACATTGTTACATAGATGTTGGACAAGTCTTATACCTAAGGGCCATGTTAATTTTGGTGCATCTTATTCCACATGTTGTACTACTATAATATATATTTTCCCCTAACATCTCCATTTACCATGTTGAGATACTTTGATTAATTACACATGACTTGATATTGATCATGATTTATACAATGTTACATGAATATGTTAATTTACTATGCTATGACATTTAAATACTTAGATTGTGTAGACTAATTTACATGTTTTGTGCATCTTCAATGTTATTTAATTTTATAATAGGATATTAGTGTTTGTCTATTATATGAAGTTCCTTGGCATTACTTGTGGCTCCTTAGCCTTGTGTGTGTAATATTTATTTACCCTTTCTTGTGGTTTCTTATCCTTGTGTATGTGTTATTTATTACTCTTTTGTTGTGGTCATTTGGCCTTGATTGTGTGACATTTATTGTCCCTTGAATGAAACCCCTTTACCTTATGCACCTTATGCCTGGAATTGTGTCCTATAACACATACTTATTATTGTGTGAGATTAATTTTTGAGCTTGTTGGGATTGGTAAGTTTTTGAGTGTCATGATCCATATCATGCACCTCACCCTTATGTACAATGTCATGATAAATATCATGCACCTTTCCCATTTAGTCTTATTGGGTACATTTATCAGTGTGGATTCTAATTACATACCTAATTGTTATATACATATCAGCTTGACACTTATATGACATTATATTTTTTATGTTTCATATATAATTTAATCACATATTCTATATTATGATGACATAATCTCCACATGTTGACATCATTAGACATAATGACATATTTATACATAACATGATATAATTAACTCATTATTTTGAGATGAGTGACTTGTAGGATTTATCCCTCACTTGAAAAGGGGAACATATTAGTGGGATTTTCATAGAGACTTAAGCCTCCATTAAGTCAAATTATATATTTTGGCATAGATTATAAAAATTAAATTTTTTGGCATAGATTACACATATTTTAAAGTGGTTTAATTGTCAAATTAGGACAATATATATAATTTTTGGATATATTTGGGGGTATATGCACTCATTTCATAAGACATGAGTTACATATTTTTATATTTTTTATGTATGAGACATACATAGCATATTGATGCATGGAATTATATATCATACTAGCTAAAGTTTGTTCATGCATACACATTATCAGAGCTTACCAATATTAGAATTGATTAGTTCATTTTATGGGGCATGAATTTATTCATGAAAATTTATATTTTACATGCACATTACATGGTAATAAATAGTGAGAAACCTTGAATGTATAAATCCTTCTATAGTGGTTGATTCCTATTTACACGAGTAGTGAAATTGAGGTTCAGTGATGTTCAATGGGTTATCATTACTCTATGATCCCAATGTGTGGATCCCACCTTTCATCTTGGGGTTATAAGATCAAAGAAATATTAATTACATGGGTTAGTGAAATTGAGGTTCTGTGACACTCAAGGGATGAGCATTACTCCCTTTATTATTGTTTAATGAGGGTTGGGATGCATTTTCCTTCTCATTTCATGGTACTTGCCTTAGTTACACAAATTAGTGATTAATCACCCCTAATTATTTAAAAAGGTTTAGAAATATGAACCATTATACAATGATTTAATAGGGAAACATCATCTCAAACTAGCTATATGGAAACATGGTTCACCCACCTATGGTGTACTCTTTCCTTGCTCCTCAAATTCAAATTTTAATTTATGCATAATCAAATTTTATTCCAAATACATTGAATGGTAAATTTTTGTTACAAGTTTATAAGGAGTAATTTGAATATGTGGATCACCTTCCAAAGTTAGAGTGTGTTTTACACACTTATGTATGTTTATTTATCCTCTTACTCTAGTATTTGTGTTGCATTTCAATACTTAAAAAATGGGACTTTGTAAACATTAAAATTTCATAATTGTTACATAGAAATGTCAATTTTGACTTACCTTCACCATACATGACTTGTGCATATACACATGAATCTAAATCACCATTCTCTCACATCTTAATGTGTTCTATAGGTCCATCCTTCCCAAGTTTCTCTCAATTACCTATGAAAAATCCCATAGTTTATGTGTAATCAACTATTTATCTTAATTATACATCATCAAATCAATGTTTCCTTCTCTTGAAAAATAATCTTAGACTCAAAAATTTTTGTCTAATGGTAGCATCTGAGTCTACCGATTTTTTCTTGTGCCAATCAATGGTAAAATTTCAAATTTAAATCATTCCTATGGGTTGGATTATACATTTCACATTTCATTAGGGTGATAAAGTACTTGAAAATCCTTATATAAATACAAAATAGGTATAATCCTATTACCTATCTTGTAAATACTTATCAAGCATACTCAAACACTTTCACATTAAAGAGGACTACCCTATTATTACCAATTTTTTGATTAGTCACTAGGAACATGTCCTTACCAAGTCTGAAGCACTCAAGAATCAAATCAAATTTATCAATTACTAAATATCAATAATTAAATCATAGGTTACATATATTTAATGAGTACTATTTCACACATCCACCTAAGGGGGAGAACTACATGTAGTTTAAATTCCCTCTTCAGAGTATTAGATATGTAGACAACACTTAACCATTAAATGGGGAGTGGTTGGGGTGAGCTGAACTCACCTTTATTCCCATTTTGTAGGCCTAAATCTATCATTACAAGTGGACTTAAGTTTTCAAGTGAAGGAAATACTTTTTTATGAGTTGTGCGCATAATCAAACATTAGTATCACACAAAATTTGAAGGACAAAAGGTACACCATCATGTATCAAAACAAAGATGAAAAATATATAGAGATAGAACTATTAGATAAGGAACATAGTGTCTAAAAGTATTGAGTTAAGGTTGATGATTCTATCTAGTCACACACAAAGATATAGATAATGATAAAAATGAACTAGAGTCTAGTTTTCCATCCTTCTTGATGCCTACCTATAGTATAAGTCTTCTGTGGAGTAGTTAACTACTAAATATCTCACCCCTTTGTTGTAATTTATATATTTACTAAGTTAGAGTGCCAAATCAATTCTAAGAATTTACATTCATATATATATGCATATCTTATAATATGAATTCATTTTAAAAATATATATCTAATTAGGGTTACTTAACCACATTAATCCCAATATAGGTAAAAAAATAGAAGGAAAATAAATACATGGGATCATTATAATTGATAAAGCTCAATTTAATATTGGATAATTGATTTATTTAAAACCCTTGGACATAGTTTAGATGATTGAAATCAAATATCAATATCTATTTTTGAACATGTTGCTAAACCTTTGGTTTACATCAGATTACCTATTATAGTTGGTCCTTAAATTATATATACATTATTTTTTGTGATGCCTACCATGATAAAATATATTATTATACTTGGAATTCCATGGCTACAAAAGATAAAGGTAATTATTTTTATAACATATGAGCATATTACATTTGAATATTATTATTATAAAATTAAAATTTAAAATGATAAAAAATAACCATTAAAATATTTAAATAATATGAAGGAAGAGTTAGTTACATCCCAAAATTATTTTTAGTGGGTACCAAATAGTTTTTTTAGCAATAAAATCCACATGAAGAAACTTGAAAATGCATAATTGACTATTAGTGCATCTCTTAAGCAATCTGAGATCAATGATACATATTAGTGCACTAGAGAAATTAATTTAGAATACAATTATTTATTATATAAATCTCCTAGTAGACATCAGATTAAGACAAACATGCTTCAACACATTATTTATTTTGATTTTTTATTATTCTAGTCTCTGTTGCACTTTATCTCTCTATCTTAGCTACCACCTTGGTATGCTTTATTTGTAGTGATACATATTTCAAAAAAATAGTTTGTGATATGTCAAATTTTATAGTTGATGGTATCATGTATATTGGTGTATCTACTTCACCTCCACCTTGAGATTAGAGGTGTGCCACCTTAGCCTTCAAATAATCTACTCTTGTCACCTCTACTAGATAATCTAATTTAGCTTAGGTCATTAGGTCAAACGGTGGTGCATATGGGTCGGTACCTAAATGTTCTATCTAAAAAGTTGGGGACACCTCATGTATATTGTGTATAAGCTATCATAGTGATGCCTTGATAATCATAATTATGACATCATTACTATCAAAAACAAAATACAATCATTAAAAATTATAAATACATGACATACTAACTATATAATTGATAAAGGAAAATTACACATGTTTACTTGGGTCCTATTTTATCTAAAAAATTATGGGCTCTACTAGCCCTATGACCCTCTCCTTTAAATCCTAAACTCCATATATGAGAGGTATATTTTATTGCATATCCTCTCCCTCATCAACTAGTGATTTCAGTTGGAATAAAGGTGTAAGATGCTCTCCTTCCCACCATATAACCCATATGTAGACACATAATGTTGGTAGAAGAGTCTTTTCCATTATGTATTTTCTACATTTCGTGGTATACAATCTACTTGTGTATATTTGGCTATTTTTGGATGCTTTCGAGCACAAACTAGACTTTATCTAACCTTTAATGTTATGTTTTATGATACAAACATTGTTTGTTTATTTGTGGTTGGTTTCCGGCATGCATCTCATGTGTGAGATATCCTATTTTATGTTATTTAGATTTAATTTACTTTATAATGAGTTAATAATTAATGTTAATAATTAATTACTCATGTTAATGTGAGTAGTTGTATGGGTGTCTTACCTTATTTTGGATTAATTATCTAAACAATAAAAAACATAGATAATTTATATTATCTAAGATATGTATAAATTAAGAAAATTTGAATGCTACAATAGAGTATGAATGAACTATTGTAACTTATTTAAGTACCAAGAGGACTATGAAACTTATCTTATTATAGTTTTTATTAGGAATCAGACTATGTACAAGTGACACAAAGGATTGGAAATGGACTAGGAATAACTCATATTAGGAAAATAAATATTTAGATCTACCTAGATGAGTCCATTAGGGTCTAGGTGATTGCATAAAATAAATGCATCTATCTTATGCTAGATCCATCCATGTAAACTATGACTCATTTCTTTAGCACAAGTCACTTTTCCTACTTTTACATTAATGTTTTGTATTATATTAATAAAATGCTATGTCCAATATCCATAATATTATCCCCTTCACTTTGAAACCGTAGTTCCACTTTTGACACTAGGTTAACCTATAAAAAAAGGAAAGAGTGATGGGCTAATTTCATGGGTTGAGTTGACTCAAATAACTCCCTAATGAATAGTTGAGTTTTGCATACATATCCATAATGGGAAAGAGTGATGGATTGAGTTTATTATGAGA